>LVVV01432320.1:0-16520 GCA_001676325.1 Amphinemura sulcicollis
AAAAAAAAATCTTTAACTCACTAGATTAGCTACGAGGTAATTGAGAGTTCCTGGCGTTAGAATTGCAATGCTACTTGGACCAGCCAACTTCTCCGCCAGACATCCAAGTACAACGCAAATATTTCTTTGCTGTGTAGGATTATGCTTCCCTTTCTTGGAGCTATGTGCACTAAGGTCAAATTTTTCTGACATCTTCAAAACAGTCTCCTTCATTGGCAATGGGCAGTCATCCAACAGAAGAGTGATAACTGCAGGTCCTAGAGGATCCTTCATTGGAATTACGCTCACCATCGAGCTCACAACTTGTAGCCAACCTTCCTCGTTATCAGCAATGGCATGAATTTTTAACATTGATGGAGGTGGTTCTTGTTCACTGGAATTAAACAAGCAAAAATCAAATTTTATACTCATATTACCAGTTTTCAAAAAAATCATCAATACCACGAGTCATGCTGCATGCTTACTTTTCAACCAGAGATCCGATGACACCCAAAGTGTCAAGAATTAGCTGGTCGACAGCACCGGGTGTGATGCATTTCTGACATCGGCTTGTGGCAGTGGGCATGTAGCAATCAGAGCAATCTATGTCTTGATGTTGAGCTACGTTTGGTTGTAGCAGCGAACCATTGCGACGTGACACTTCACCATCTCTCGTCACATTGCCTGGCTGTCTGTCTTTACACAAACATGAGCCCATCGTCAGACTTGCAATTTTACACTAACGTTCGTTACTCACGTGATATCAATGTCTAAAATAATATGTAAATAAAATGACCGATCGCGATGGTTTTGGCATTTTAGTCTGACCATGACTGACAGTCGACAACCACATTATTCAGCTAGGTTAGGAATTTAGAATAACTCAAATTTTATCGATGTAGCACATTGCGGGAGATGCTACTAACACAATAAACGGCTAAAGATAGATGCTGACAAAACTAAACAATATTTCGTCTAAGCTGTTGATAACAAAAGTAATCTTATTCTTATCTACTATAAATTAACTTCAGTCTCGCACCGAACGTTACACCCACAATGCACTGCAATACAACATTAAAAGCGTGGGAGACAAACTTACTTCAAAATTCCGGATTATTTCTGTGGTATGCTATGCAAGTCACATTATTTGAGAATGGGGTAAAGAAATCACAGAAATAACTAATTTTTTTCGGCATTATGCTTAAACGCTCCTTTTTCATGCAAGCAATGATATCTTTGGGTATGTGTAAACTACACACTCAGAGATAAAACCAAGAAAATTTATGACTCATTTCTATTGCACCGAGATTTGTCCAAAAGAATGACACAATCATTTCAGAACAAAAAAATAAATTTATTTTTAGACCAGTATTTTATTAAATAAAATGATTTTACACTTGATATGTCCGAAAGACCAGACCGTCATTTAAGTATGTTGTTAGAAAATCAGGAAAGTCTTTTTTAATTACTATTTCCATAAAAAGGTGTCTAGCCGAACGCAGTTTAATTCTGTCGCCGTCAATATGTAGAGATATAGAATGGTTTGCAACAAATTCATCAGCCAATTCACTAACAAGTTGCTTCGTGACGGTCGAATCAAAATCTTCCATGACAACTTGATGCCTAATCCACTGCCAGATCTGAGAACGTGAAATCTCGGCCGTTGCCGAATCTTCAACGGCGCCATTATGGAAAAAGTGTCCTGCTCCTTGGAACCAGTTGTAGATGAACAGAATTGCGACGGCAATGTTATGTTTCAACCCAGCGTAGGTGACACCTCCGGACGGCATCTCCAGTAAGTCTTCTCCAGTTATTATCAAGTCTTCACGAATCACGGACAACTGGTTCACTGGAGGGGCGTTTTTTTCCCACAGCTAGATTGAAAGTTCTTACAATCATTATTAACATTTTTCAACAAAAAACCAATTTCCCTTTCATTTATTTTTTTTAAATCATGAAATTATTGGATAACCCATGTATTCTTTGACATTTTGTAACTTTTTGACTAAATGGTTTGGTTATTAATTTCATTATTATTTATATTGTATTGGTTTTATCACTTACATAGTTCATATGAGGTACCAGGATGACATCATACACCATAAATCCGTCAACTCCCTCCTTAATTTCCTGAAGCTTTCCTTTGCACACTTTATCGATCACTGGTCCAGCTTCTCTATAAAAACAAAAATTGGACCGAACTCAATGCGTAATTATTCACCAGCTGACGTGGGAACCGGTATTATGTTACTCGACACTGTCCTGGAAAACTCACGTTCCTGGAGGGACTAAGAGAGCGGCCATTCCGCCGGTAGCGTGAGCTCCTCTTCGATGGCAAGTTCGGATCACCAGCTGCATGTAACTCTTGAGGAAGTGTCGCTCCATGTTCACGTATTTATTTCGGTCAGGAAGCACGAATTGCCTGCTGTCACCTGCAATGAAGTCAGCAGATTTCCGTTCAGATTGCGAAACATAGGAACCAAATGATTGAATTGCTTCCAATGTGCTTTTTGTGATTATCTAGTCTGATAGGTATGTACTAGCTTAGAGTACATATAGGTGTACTAGCAGATGTACAAGTCATTGAGTAAACATGAGTTATTGTTGGAATATGTGAAAGGATAATGTATTCACCAAATTTGCAGATTATCGATGCCGCATAATCCCATATGCCGCAGTTTAGACCAAGTGAATGATCTTTGATTGCAAACAATATGTCATCCAATTCGAACGATGAGAATATATTCTCGATGAGCACGCATGCCTTGATTGTGCCATGTTTAATATTGAGCTGGTTTTCTGTCCACGAGAAGATTTCATCCCAGAGTTTTGCCTCAGCTGCACCCTCCACTTTTGACAGATAGAAAAACGGGCCACTTTCGTTGCGAATTAATTGATGTGCGTTGTGATACATCAGCAGTCCGAAGTCGAAAAGCGGCCCTGGGACTACTTTGCCATTCACCTAACGGAAGAAAAGAAATCAAGGTAAGCACCCAATACACAAATAAACTGGAAAATTGGTATAAAAAAGATGGTGTCTGCTACCCAACTGGCAGGAAGGATTTTAAAATGGATTCATAATAGCTTTATATGTTTTCTCAACTTTGTATGACATAAAAAGCTTTTTCAAACATCGTGAAACGTTTCTAAAGCGGCTCCGCTTATACCATCATATTATGCTCAGTCATGTTCCAAGCGCGAGGCCGCAGCATCAAGACGGGCGCCCGTTTGATGCTAGGAACACCAAAGATCTGATTGTGAGCAGCTCTGTAGACGTTGTTCAAGCCGCTGATTTGGTTCCTCCACGTCGGGCAGTGGCCATCGTCGAAATCAACCTGAGAAAGACAGTGCGAAATCCAACATGCTCCTAAATTGTAAAGAATATTCATAAAAACACTACAATCTCGTGATGCAGCTTGCTGTATTTTTATGTGGATTATTTCAGCCCAAAACTTAATTTGTCCATTGAACAAAAGAAGTCTGGTGTTCCGGTTTTGCTGGCAGGACTGTGCAAGTCGTAGGCTCAAGCCAAAAGTCAGATTCGGGCTTCCATTCTCGACAAACATTTTTCGAGGAACCAAATGACTGTGAGCTGAAATAACGACAATACCTTTAACTCACAGTCACATGTGAGTCTCTGCGAGTGATTTGTACCTGTATCCCTTGCACATCTGCCAGAAGCGCTTGAGTGAAATGTTGAATGTTCGACGGACTGACGTCGCCCAGATCCAAGTGGCGGTTCAACACCCGTTGAGGGAGCGGACCAACTTGCCAATCTCCTGAGGCTTTTTGCTCAACAGCCGGAAGCTGGGACGGATCGTTCAGGTGACATTTCTTGTTCAGACGCTGCCAATAGAGCTGCCAAGGTAGATATGCACTTTCAATGATTCTTACAAACGTTGAAGGAAGCCGAAATCATTTTTACTTTTAATAAAATGGCTGGTAGGTGTGAGCAATGATTCAAAATAATAACCTTTGGTTGAGGAGTTTGAGCATACCTTTTCTACTGCTCCATCAAAGTTGTTTACCAGATTAGCAACAAATTGGATAGCACCAGGAGTAAAAAGTTGCTTGTATTCCGATTCTAAGCCTTGCGGCGAGGGTTCAATAAATATCGATGAAAGTGGAACGTTCTCAAATCGAACAGATGTCTGGCAGACCTGAAGCTGAAATTAAAACTTCTTTTATAGGCCCCCAACTTTAGTCGGAGGTTAACATACGTTGATAAAGCAATGCCATTTAAACAGTTCAAACAGCATTGATGGTTCTAAAAAATTTGCATATGTTATCAACAATTATGTGTAATGATGATTGCTACCTTTGCATGATTTCTCCCAGTCTGTAAAATTCTTGTCAGGACTTGAATCCGTTCCGAGATTTTTACTTGCAACTCCATCTTCCAAAGAGCAGTTTATCATCTGATCTTTGAACTTTGCACTGGTAATATGACACACTGGTTTTAATGAAACACCAAAAACTTTTAAAATGTTGAACCTTACTGGCATGGAATTTCTTAACAAAGATATTAGCAGATAATGGATTGCAGCATACCTAGAGGATGAAGATTCTTCTCTCTGCAGCATGGAAGTTTCAGCACATCAATGATAATGAATTCCCTAGACATTCATTCCACCTTAAGAAACACTGCTCCCTTTTTTCTTTACTGTTTCCCAAATCTACTCATCCAACCTTTCTTTGTCTACTGTAATTAGCAGCATGACTTTCTGATTTCGCTATTATATTCATAAAAATATCAAAGCCAGATGTGCAGTGAGCAGTGCCTGGGAATATGGGAATATGGATCCCGGAGTGGATGACATTTTTAAGAAGTGTAGATGTTGTCAATTATTTTGATGTGTAGGTTTTTTGGAGTTGTTGCATAGGGAATGCTTATCAATCTGAATTCCAGAGGGCACAGTAGAAAGATTTTTGAATGTAACAAACTTTTCTTTAATCATAAAATTGTTAATACAAAATAATGATTGATACCTACCAATTTAAAAGTCTATACACACTGACAACAGGTGGCAAGTCAAAAGAAACCTAATGTAAGAAGTACTCTTAAAATGTAATAAAATTGAACATCAAAATTGTTGCCTGCATGAGTAGTTATAGGACTTTAATGTTGCCATCTTTAATAAATTATTTGGAGTGTGAAAATCTTTTTAACTCATAAGTGGGTACTTTCCAAACTTCCGATTCATTACAAAATAAAGTTAATCTTTACCTTCTTGGACTTAAGTAATCATAGTCTGAGATTCAAAACAAACAAGGCACCATTTGATTATATGCTACTTGGCCATCATAATATTTGTAATAAAATGCAGCCAATGCGCGTCGGATATCGATGAGCCGCTAGATGGCATGTCTTGGATGCATGGTAGCCGGCCGCTGCCTCGAAGACGGTGCAAACGATTGCGTCCTCCGAACAGCGGGGCTCATCTGCTCGAGATGCGACTCGAGAATGCCCTTGGCCTCTCCGGACACGCAAATCTTGTTGCGAGCGATCGCTAGCTCCTTGTCCAGCTGCAGACGTTCTTCCTCCAGCTGCCGCAGCCTCCGCTCAGTCTCTGTGCGAACAAGCGGTAGAACAGTGATCCAGTCATGCATGCATCATCTCGATTCTTTTAACAAAATCTTTCACAACCAGATGTTTTCTGCTTTGATTTACATTCAATTTGATTGCAATTTAATGGTTTGTTTAGAAAATAACACACACCAAGTGTAATAAAATGATAACAGTTGCTCTCAGCATGACTGTGTGGGTGCTATACATAGATAAAATGAGTTCGTCATCATTTCCTTACATCAAAGGGATTGGACGACATGTCGCGCAAATCCTGCCCTCAAAATTGCGGCTAATTTTATTAATATTTAATCTTTAAGCAAATAATAAATGCCATGTAGTTATGGAACAAGAAGAGACAGAATAACTTTAACCAGGGCCATCATAGCACAAACAGAGCCGAGATTAATTGCAGCAATAGACCGAAATGCCAAGACTTAAGTAAAATATCTTCATCATTATGTCTAAGTATGGCAAGCTGGCAAGTTGCCTTTTTAAAGCACACACCCCAAATAAGGTACCTTGTAATTGAGTCTCATTTTCTCGTTGTACAGATTCAAATTGGCGTCTTTTATCTCTCTCTTGCTCGAGCAGCAGTCTTTGCTCCTCCTGCAGTTGCTCCAGCTCCTCTCTCTTCGCCCACTCCTCCCCAAGAACTCGTGCCTGAATAAGGCAATGAAAAATTGCTTCTAGCAGATTAAAAGATTTAAACTTATTCGTAATTACTAAAATAACTTTAATAGCGTCGACAAAGATAATAATTCAACATCGCTCTGTTGGTACCTGTAAGTTCCTAACAATTTCCTCATCTCTCTTAGCTTGAGTCTCCTCTTCCAGCAGTGTCTCTAGACGTTGTCGAATTTCTTCAAGATCTTTCAGTCGCTTCTCTTCCTCCACATGAGCTGCCTGAAGTTCCAGAGCTCTTGCTTCTGCCGCAGCCCTTGCCTATGAAAATCAATACCCAAAGTCACAAACTATAGCCGAGAGGTTTTGCGCTTCCTATCGCTGATGACGGCTTACAGTTTTCTCGACTTGAAGCTGCATCTTGGTCAGCTCCATGTCCGACATCTGCGAGATTCGGCTCCGAGATTCACTCTCGCGCTGGCTGCGACGTTTGGCAGCCTGCAGTCGCTGATATCCGTCGTTGAGACCAGAGTGAGCGATGGCGGTCTCGATTGTCGATATCCATTGCATGCGAGTCCTGCCGCAAGAGATGAACAACATGGAACAATTCGAACACAATTGGGTTACACTCGAGAGATAATAAGCTACCTAGCCTCTTTCTAAAGTCCCTTGACTACGAGAAGTGTAAGTGGACCAACGATTCAAGGCTTTGCTGAACTCAAGAAGGTTTAGGTTCGTATCCTGATTCGTGTGGCCATCTTATCTGCATATCCCCCCTCATTTAATAATATTGTAAGTCACACACCGAAGTAACTAAGCCTGTACGAGTCTTACGTGTGGTCGAGGGTGGCAAGCTCGAAAGTCCTGTCGGAAGCGTGAAGAAGGAATCTCTTCTCTCGGACCCCGCCAGCTCTCTCCACCCGACAGCGAGAGTCCAATGTTATGGTTCCGCAAACATCTCGCTCGCTTTGACTCTTGAAGAAGGTCAGCTCCGTTGGTTGCAACACGAACCAATATTCCCTGAGTGTGGGTAACAGATATCCTCGTTTTGACAGCCAACCCTAGAAGAGTATAAAATTTTATTGAAATTCTCCAAAATTAATGTCAGCTCCTTGGAAGACAATATTGCAATTTAAAAGTTTAAATGCTCTTCATGTGTAAACATTAATGTAACTTGCCTTCTTGATAACATCATGCAAATAGAAGCGGTAAAGGTCTTGAACGGCCTCTTCCCTTGCACCAGATTCAACGTCCACGGCGTATTTTGTTTCCACCAGAACCAAGAAGGTCGGGAACCGAAACGACCCGATCATGGACGTCAACGTCTCGAATTCTTTCAAGTTCCAATCGAGTCCAAGAGTGTTTAGAAACTGCGATACGACAAGACTTACTTCCATAGATGATAAAAGCACCTGCAATTGGACATTGTTATTTTATTTATTACTGTGTGGAGGATGCGGTTGTTTTTATTTTGTAGATACGTTTATGCGTGCAAATTTTATGCAAAAAATATTGGATTTGTCTAGATATTGGAAAGTAAATTATGGGTTATTTGCACCCGCTTCACAAGGTCTCTGTCAAAAAACCAAACATCCCTTTCTGAACATGGTCATTAAAAGAATAGAAATTCCATTTTTCCCACCTGATAATTATCACCATTCTCTATGACCAGGTCGGCTAAGAGGCAGAATACTCGGAACAGTTTGTACACCGAGGCGTCTGTGAAGGATGCATTCTCTCGCTCCAAAAAATGTTTCTTGCAGACTAGCCAGCACAGTTCATCGATCCTCTCCTCAAACTCTCGTAACTTCGTCAGGTCAAAACTCTCAGGGAGCGATTGAAATAACTGTAATTTAGACGATGCATCACATTCACCATTAAGAAAAACTTACAGGTAATTATTTATAATGGAAAACATTCTATTTTACTCAAAAACTTTTTTGGACTGCTCACCTCTTTTTGTAGGTAATATTTATAATGTTCAAAATTAAGACTTGAAGTGCTTCTAAAATGTTCCAATCCTTTCTCAACCCCATACAAATCCAGCAAAGTACCAATATTTGCAGTCAAAACCTAGAAAAACAATTTTCATCACAACATCTGAAAACATATACCTACACTGTGGATGTTGCCAGTCCCAAATTTGGTATGAAATCACCAATTAATTTAACAAACAATCAAAAACACACCGAATCATACCTTGAGCTTAGATTTTTTTACTAAACCACTACTGTCACCGCACAAAATATTAAAAGCATGCCAAATACTGTTTGTGACATTTCTGAGCAGGACACACATTGCTATATATTTAACAGGTGGTGAGGTATGCACAGCACTGATGGAATGTGAGGCAGCATGTAGTGGTCATGATGACTCAAGCCTCCAAACAGAGCAAACGACCTTGTGAGTCAATCTCACTAAGGTTAGTCTAGTCTAGATTGCTATATTTGTCATGGAACCTGCTGCTGCCATACACTTTCTCATTTCTCTCATCTCAACAGCATACAAGCAATGAAGATTTAGAATTACAAGTGTTGCCTTTTCCACAGCCTTTATATATGAGGAATTAATTATTTGTTTTTATTCTGCTGTGCTATTTGCTGGGTGTTCATGACATTTTTTTTTAAATAAACTGATAAAAATTATGCAACCTCCAGCAAAAAATTAAAAAAATACAAACATACTTATGCACAACAAGCGTGTAGTGCTTGCCACAATAATTACAACACAGCTCACCTTGATTCCTATTCAAAATAAAATGTTGCAATTTTCTGTGCACCTCAGTATAATAATGATAACACACTTGTGATAAAATAAAGTGATAGTGCAAAATGCCTACTTGAGAATCAGCTGCATGTGTTGAAGTTATTTCTTAATGTTTGACATTTATAACACATCTCTACAGCCTAAGTATGAGCGGAAAGTCTAGTATCAAATGGATTTGTCTTGTATCATTTTTGGTAAGAAATCTTAAAATGTATTTGTAATCGTTTTCATGAACTCATGGTCATAATGGATTCATGATGGCTAATTTCTTCCGAAGGATTTGTTTGCGGTGAGCGTGGCGATTCCTCTCTTTATGACGCACCTGCGATCAATGGGTGTCACTCACCTTGTCAGCGGGATAATTATGTCGCTGTATTCCGGCCTGCAGCTGCTCTCCGGGCCAATTGTCGTACGTTTCTCTGGTTGCTATCTGCCTGTCCAGTCCAGCCAAGTGTCTCTGAATGCAATGCGTATTTACTCTACCCTTTAAGATGATACACAGCTTTACGAGAGTCATACACAAAGTGGCCATTTATAAAGCTATCACTCAGATTCATAAAACCATTGTAACAAGCATGCTACGACAAGACCAGAAGACACTGAGCTAGGCTTTAAATTTTTAAGCTAATTCATGTCTTCATTGAAAGTCAAAAGAGTATGCTGGGAATAACTGCCCTAGTAAACTAACTGTCGAATAATAACTAGCTCCCATCCTGAGGAAATAGGAATGAAAAAACATCTCGAAGCATTATCTATCCTTATGCGAATTTCTTATTTTTTTTTACTTTCGCTCAGGGAAGCTGGAGTGATGTTCGAGGACGGAAAACAACACTTTTGCTCACTATACCAATTTGCACACTTTGCTACGTTCTTCTTGGGCTTGCAACCACTGTAACTCTAGTCTTCGTTTCAAGGATCGGACTTGGTAAGTGTATTTCCCTCTAGATATCTCGCCATAGCAATGACATGCTTCCAGTGCAGTGTTAAATAGCCAGAGACTTCTGACAGGTTTGTTGAAGCACACCCAGACGCTATGCCGAGCGCTGGTATCGGACTTAGTGCCTGAATCTCATCAGACGGAAGCGTCAGGGACAGTCAGCGCCGTCTCTGGTACTGGATTCATTATCGGACCGATCGTCGGCGGTCATCTAGTGGAGTACGACAACGGCTACACTTATGTTTGCTATTTGGTAGCACTTATTTTTGCACTCAATGCAGGTAGGATGTGTAAATACATTTTTAATGCACTCATTCAGACGAAAGAAACCAGCTGAAATGTTTTTTCTGCCACTCATGCAAGTGTGTTTTGCCACTCCTTGCCTTTCAACTCTAAACACACACACAAAACCTGCGCATTTCTTGGCATTGTAGGCTAATTGAAAGGTTCAAATCCAATTAGGTACAAAGATTCTGATTTTCATTCCAGGAATCGTCTTCTTCCTCATACCAGACCAAAGGAAAAAGCGGCCGGATAGCACCAATCAAAATGTAGCTACGAAAAACGAAATGTGGAGCGCAGTACAAAACCTGGCAAGAGTTGACTGGCCTCGATACTGGGATATTTTCCTGCTAACCTTCCTTCTTGGATTCGTAATGTCGATATTCTTCTCCGAATATTCCATCACCATTCAAGACAAGTTCCAACTATCCCCCAAGTGGGTGGGATATACGATTTCTTTTCAAGGTGTGTTCAATGACAAATGCCAGGTAGGTATACAGATTAGAGATTGAGTCTTCTGCCATCTTTCCAGCGAGTAATTTTTCATTTTTATTCTTGCAGGTCTTGTTGGATCTGCCTCAGGGTTTTCCATCAAGTATTTTGATAGATTATACAGCAACACGAAAAACCGGGATCTGCAAATTTTCCACGGTTTTCTAGTCCTCTCTGTCTCCCTAGTCTGCATAAGTTTGGCAACAAACATAACAGTATTCATCTTATGCCTAGTTCCTATGTGCATTTGCAACGCCTTGCTTCGAATCATCAAGACCGAAACGGTGTTAAAACGAACACATGCCAGCAAGAAGGGGACAGTGATCGGAACACTGGGTAGCTTATCGTCAGTAGCCAGACTAGTCTCTCCGATCTGCGCTGGCCTCACCCGAGATAACTACGGCTCGGCGGGAATATCGGTGCTGTCTGTGGCGGGTGCAATTCTAGGAGCTAGTATATCTGGGATTATTTTTAGCTATCCACGTAAGGTGAAAATAAAGCAGTAACTGCAAATGTAGCTATAAAATGTTCAATCAAAATTGATAAAATGGACAAAGTTTGGTAGATACCTATTAAGCATTTCTTGCTCTGTGGCTTTACGCATTGAACCTTTTTTTTGTGTTTCTGTATTGTTCCACTTTCCATCCCAAATCTTTGCACTGTTTTTGTTATCGGTTTTAAAGGACGGAAATTGCTTGGATCGAATTTCGATAAACTTAAATTTATTTAGGAATATGCTAAGATAATTGAGAGAAAAAATATTTATATATATTATTTAATATTTATTTTCTCAAACAATCCACACAAGGAAAATATTGACTTTTAAATAGGTGCGTAATTAACTCTTGTGTGAGAGCATGATTCACGAGACGGTAAAAAAAAATGGATGAGGTTGTATTTCTTACTGTAACGTTTACTTTAGACACATCCCCACGCATGCTCAAAGGCGGTGCAAATTTTAGCGCACGTAAGAGCACCCGACAAGGGATATCCACTGATTGAAATGCATTCTTCCGTGTAATCTTCCTCCACCTGAAGAATAAGGAAACATTAATACAATCTTATAATTTTCAAAGTTTAGCGCCAAAGAACAGATTATGTTTACTCTTAACGCTACTACAAAGTGAACTGCTATGGTGGAGTGGGTTGCTTTGAATCTTATTAAAGTTTAATGAAATAGTTCAAGAATATTAAAGCTGAAGTCAATCTATTGTATTACACCTAATAATCTTACCTTTCCATGTGCTTTTGCTCCAATAACAATAACAATTGGCTCGTCCGCAGGCACAATCTCCTTCAGATCCGATATCATCGTTCCCGTGAACGACGTCGCAATTTTACGGCAGCCAACTGGTAAGTGTTGCGTGACAGGATTCTTAATCACCTTCATCAACTTTATCGACCCCTCCGTTGCCCGGACGGCAAACTTATGTAGGAGCTGAACTGTAACAACAAATAGTGTCGGTCGGTAAAGTCGATAAGAACCTGCCTCCACAATTACGATGCCACCTAGAACATTTCACACGTACCCATTAATCCTGCAAATCTTTTGAATGTCCGCGGAATTCTCGTCTGTGGGTTGACTTCTATTAACACATTCTTTTCTGTGTGAATGTAAACCTGGAGGGAAATAAATTCAATTTTAACAGAATCAACCTCGGCAATCACCTCCAAAATCATGCAAAGCAGCTCTATTGCATCATGTATTAAATCTTATCTTTAGAGACTAGTTTATGTGACATTAGGTACCTGCAAAAGACCAGCTCTGTTCAGTGGGCTGTCCATCAGCATCAGAAGACATTGATGAGCAATATCAGGACGACAGGTACCAGGCGCTCGGTTGTTGTTCTTCAGTATGCCAGCGTGGTCGTCGCTATTTAATAGCTCGAAAGAATGTCCCACCTGAAAAATTAACAATATTACTTGGCTTGAAACAGATTTGAGTTATCCAGCTTGGCAATCCAGAAAATGCCTGATGGGCCGCATGGCCCACAGACACCCAAAAATATTCGCCTAGTGCAAATTTTTCGGCTCCTGCGCCAGTTTAGCTTGATAGTCTGCCTCTCGCCTACGGCGCACCACCGAATTGAATACCCCTAAAAATATATCTGGATCCACCACTGCATACAAGGAATGGTGTTTATCTCATCAATCATCAAAGATGGGGTGCGAATGCAGCGTTTCTGTGTTCATAAAATATCGACTAGAACTTGAACAAAAAAGAAAGTTTAGAGGCATAATCTTTTGTGAAAAACTCACCAGAGTGAAATTGCTGAAAAAAGGAACAGACAAGCCACAATTGCTACATAATACAGCTAATACAGAATACAGAAATACATACAGACAACCTCCATCAATTCTATGATACCATAATACAGATCGTCAAGGTAATTGGCATCTTGTGGTGAATGTACTGCAATTGTCAGATCTAACCACACTTACCTTCACTGATTCGAGTTGTGCGTCTGCAAGTATGACGATTAAACGCTTTTCTTGATTCTTCAAATGCTTCACAACGAGATGCTTTGATTTAGGTTGAAATTCAAAGTCTTCCTCTTTACTCGGCTTCAATTTTCGTTTGCCCATCGCTATTAAAACTGAATGCCAACGCCAACGTCGTTTAAATCCTCTCCCAAACACGTGTTGCTTGTGACAGTGAATGACCTTGCAGCACGCGGCTATATTCACAACGGCGCAGACTCGGCACGAAAAATCCAAAGTGGTTTTGGTTCCAGTCTTGTTCTATAAAACCAATGATGTACAATATTTACCCTTTTATTTACAACTTTATACATATTACTATTTATTTCCGCTATACAATTTAGCTTACAACCCAAATTGAGAATGATATAACATAACGTAATTTGATTTTTATCGTTGCCACTCATATACAAAGTTTTTGCCAGAAGCAGAATTAAAAACAAACCGATACAAATTCAGGTTACACCAGCTGGCACTGTTGTGATACAAGTTCTCCTTTTTTTGCCGAGTCTGGGCACAAGAAAGGACTTTCCAGGAACTACTTTAGAGTGGGAAACCTTCTACCCTCCTGAAAATCTGCAATTTCCAATTTAAACCCTTTGAAGCCTTCCCCTAACATTTTTGCATTTTTGCACATTTTTGCAAGATTGCATATGAAAATTAAATTAAAATGCTGTACTCTTAATGAATATTTAAGTTTTAACTCACCAACTTTGTGGATTTGGTTTTGGACTTTGGTATCGGTTCAAAAACTCTACCTAGCAAACAATGTTCCTCAGTAAAAGTGTATTATATAAAATTATTATATAACCCAAATTTACAAAAGACATTTCATTGAAAAGTCTAGAATCTAGAAAAATTGCTAATATAGCTTGACAATAAAAATATCATTCTGATTTCCTCAATGACGATTTTGCACATTTTCATTCACGGCGCCTTTGCTGGCGAATCACAGTCGTTACGTCAAATTGTCAAAGCACCCAGTGCACAACAGCCATTCAATTTTTAACAACTTGAATTTAGTCAAACTTTAATTCTTCCCCCATGGCTAAAACGTCAATGACATCGGCGGCGTCTTCTCGTAGGGTCTCAACTTTTGCCAGCAACAGCATCTGCCGAAACAAGTTCTTAAAGTAATAATTAATTTACAAGTACCTATGTATGGTTTATTTGATTATATATTTTTTGATGCTCATTAGTTAATTGCTAATCAAAAATAAGAATTTTCCAAATTAATTATTGGGCATAGAAGTAATTTTAACTCTAACCAGTAATAAGCTCATGTTTCAGCTGGGTTTTTCTATTCGGTGTACTTTTGAAAAATCCCAACCATTGGAAATCTTTGGGAAACTAAAATGAACATAACTCACTTTGGCTGCAGCCACAATTTGATGAGCTATCCTGATCGGCAGCGGTTCTATTTCTCGGGCCAGCGCCGATGGATCAGCCTTGGCAACGTCCATAATTGACTTATACCCAGCATTGTACAGTTGCTTGGCTCGGCCCTGCAAATAATTCAATTAATTCAACTAACATGTATTGCATTATATGCATCTATAACATTATAGCTACAATTGCATGTAGCGAGGTAATTAACATGTGACAGTATCCTAACGAACCGGCTTCGTGTAAAAGCTGAATGTTGTTGGATGCCCCAACATTGGGGGAGAAGCAGATACAAAACTTGCCAAACTTTTCGATTCGGCGACATAAATTTGTGAATGTTTTATTTTTGGCTCTTATTAACTATAGATCATTAATCGAGTTTGCTCCAACTAACGAAAGCTACTGCTAAATATGTCGCATATTGATTTCAGCTTCATTTGCAACCTTCTCTCTACCTCTTTCCTAATAATCCTAATGAAAGCTAGGAAAGAGACAGGAAACGCAGCTTACCAAGAAAATGTGAAAAATAGGCTGCGACAGAACCTGTAGTCGCCGAAACGGAAACGCCGAAACGTTTTCTCCGTCTACAAGTTCTGTCGCAGCCTATTTTTCACATTTTCTTGGTAAGCTGTGTTTCATTTCTCTTTCCTAGCTTTCATTAGATCCAGCCATTTGGCACATTTTCCCTAATTACTCTAATAATCCTAATCAATTAATGATTGATTTCTCGGTTCAATGTAGCGCAATTCTAGAAAGAGCAGCAATTATTAGCTATATTGAATGTGCTTGAAATGAGCCCGGCCTCACTCTCTTCACTGCTGGCAGGTCCATGAGCGGCAGAAGTTCCAGCGAGCAGCAGTGCGCCAGGCGCTGAGTGAAGTTCACGAGGATGTCCTTGAAGCACCACATTTCCTCCAGCTCCTTCAACACGAGAACACCGACAAAATAACTCCAGCACTTTCACCCGGGCCCAGCACCCTGACGACAAACAGTCAGCGCTCGTACCTCACAGAACCTGGAGACGCACGACGCAAATGCCGAAGCCGAAGTCATCAAGCTCTGCACAAATCCCCTCGAGATCTGGAATTTATTAGCAACGTCCCAGGAAGACTTTTGCTCCCACAAATCGTTGAGCATCAATGTAACGTAGAAACGCTTTATCACCCTGTCCGGAACACCCTGTTGCAAACAAAGGACAGAACATTAATAAATCAAATAATAGCCAGGTTGAAGACATTCAACTCCAAGGATACAAACCATAATCTTTTGGCCTCTCATAAGGGAGACCATGACCCCGTCGTTAATTCCCAGGACCTGTGAGGTGTGCAGGTCTTTCTTATTGAGCCCTTGAAGCTGAAACAAAATCAATTCAATCAATTGAAATCAATTAATCAAAAATTCAATTGAAACAGTCAATCCAAATGCTACAGATCGAAACAACTGTAATACATTTAAGAGCAATTTCGTCATACAGAATGTCTACGAGTGTACAAGGATTCCTCACGCACGTAAATTTTTTACGACAAGACCCAAGAGGTAATTTAACAGAAACAACTTCTCTAAGCGATTGTTTTTGAATCCCGACAAAACAACTGAGACGACATCTAGGAAGAGTGTAACATCGACAGCAGCAGGAAGAGGGTTAGGTAAATACAAATGTGTGGGACCGCGGCGCGAATGTTTCGAACGAATTTGGAGCTCACAAGAATTTTCGCCGGGCGTTGATAAAATTGTAGCGCCACTCACAGCTTTGAAGTAGATAGTGTTGACCGGCGTGATTTGTTCCGAGAGATTGTACGGGGTGACCAGGAACAGGATGTGCAGGTACGACAAACAGACAAACGACGTCTGTGCCTTGCGCAAGTCTTCGTACATCAGTCGAGCCAGGTTCAGCTCTATGCTTCCTGGGAAATTAAAGCAATACGTATGACCAGGGAATGCGCCAGGACGCCGTTCCGGCACCTGGCGTACAATATCAACATAACGACACACACAAAGTTAATTGAC
>LVVV01432321.1:0-16563 GCA_001676325.1 Amphinemura sulcicollis
CGCCGCCGCCGCCGCCGCCGCCGCCGCCGCCGCCGCAGCCGCAGTCGAACGCATGGTAAAATAACAACTCCCCAGTCCCCACTACACCGGCTGGCGTATTTCTCCAGCAGGGCCCAATGCCTCCACATCCTATCCGATCCCATTACATTACACGGTGCTAAAGATTGCCATGGCTCTGCTGGGCAAGCGAGCGCACGGGTATATGCAGGTACGAACTTCATATGTTTGGTATGTCCGTTTTGGACCAGGTGGGAGCCAGCGATGATGCTTGATAGAGCCGATTTGAAACCCACCACTACCACCTCAACCAACCACTCTGGACCAGTTCTTTCGCGGCGATGGCGACGCAAATTCAGCCAAGACATATTGGGCAGTCGATTTAGCCTCGAGAGTTTGGTTCGAGCACACGACAACGTTGGGCAGTGCTCTGGTGTTTAATTATTCCTCTAACTAAAAATATTTCTAAACGGTCTCTGATGAAACGTAAAAGGTGAAGATCGTTACTATTACGTAACATTAGATTCCATCTTCAGTGAAGGTTCCACGAAATGGGTTTGATTGCCGAATAGTTTTGGATGCATTGGTTGTAGTTGGCATTATTAAATATGGTTGATATTTTAGGGTACTCCTTTCGTATGGTATTTGAAGTGTAAGAATTTCAACGTGCCTGTGGTAGAATAATTAGGCAAGACATAAATGTGTGCACTCTGGTGGAGGTGCCGGGCTGGAAGTAAGAGTGTGTATTGTTAATCGCTCTTTGTTGATACTATTATAGGTAACTTATTACGATTGGATAGTGTATCGAGATTGCCTCGAATTTCATTATAATATTATAATCACGTGCATATTATTACAACACTATTTCCTCTTTGTTACGCTGGACCCGTTCATTTTTTCTCATATTCAAATGATGTTTTGTTTACATTTAAAATTTCTTTTCATATCTCCAGCCAAGGCACCAACTATATTCTATATCACATACCTTGAGAGCATCGCGTATAAATCGTTAAATCTCTTTTCTCACTCGCTCTCACGTGAATCACGACCCTCAAATCTGTTCCTAAGTTTTGTTTCTTTTTACCTGTGTAGGTTTTTATCATCACTATGAAACTAACGAGGGGTAAGAATAGGTCCGACCAAAAGATTTACTCCCATCAAAAATATAACTATGCTGCCTTTGGTACAGCAGATAAAAAGAATCGACGAAAAAACGGCATTCTTTCGATACTATAACCCGTGGATCGAAAAACACCGATGACGCCAATCTTTCGACGAGATAAAAGCTTATAAAAGTGAGTATTAAAGTTTTGAGCGTGGGTTCCATCACATTTTAGGCTGGCACGAAATGATACACACTTTGTGTAAGCGTCACCTGCTGATCCTCACATCAATTATCATCCCTTTATCAATTCCTTTCAATTATACTTCGGCCGGTAGACAACTTGTCGAATATTTCCTCTTTTAGTGATTCAGAGACAAGAAGTCTGTATAAATTAACAGGTAGCACCTTGCATTAGCACCCTCTCGATGGATGAATGCTTCAGATTGAGTTGAACGAATCCCCTTGAGTGGTCAGTTTGCATTGCCAACGAGAGTGCACCTTGACAGAGAGAAGCAAACTCTAGATTGCTGCTGGCTAGAGCCGGCGCAGCTGCCAGGACAGTAGATGCTCTGTGTAGATCCTTCCTGCTTGCTCCTTTAGTCCTTGGGGTCCTTGGAGAACACATGTAGCTTGCGGCCCGTATGCACACCGCACGCGTTATCCGGTACCTGTCCGAGCGACAATCGCCAGAAGGGTCTCACGGCTTACACGGACACCGAGCAATTAAAAATTGGGAAATAAAGCCCGCTTGGCATCGAATTGAGGGCATATACATGATAAAATTATGGACAAAGTGCTTGCAGCTCAAGAAAACGAAGAATTTATCTCAAATACCACATTTTTTCGGCACAAATGAGCTGCATCTGGAAGGGTTATAGGAAATAAATTTCACGGCAAATGGGAACGCGTGCCGTACAGGTACAGATGGTAGGTGCACGTTTTCTAGTACAAAAACCGCAAATCTGCCCCCCAATTTCCAAGTCTGAGCCGACGAAGGGTTACAATGCACCTCCTCTCTTCACCTTTTGTGGGTCGGGGCAGGCGCACATAAAACACGATCAAATTTACAGAATTCCTCTGCTGGACGTTTATAACAAAATGTTGCATTCTTCACCTTTCAAAATCCAAAAAGTAGTTTTGTAAAGCAGACTTCTTTATGAAAGCACTTCACTTTCAAATTTCTTCCAATCTGTTGATCTCGAATCCTGGATGGTTTCAGTGCTGGCGAAGTTGGGTAAGGTAATGTTACGAATCACCTGCAGAGCTGAGAGCCGCCTCATCAGCTGACCGTGGCGTGCTTGTCGACGCACAAGAGTAGATGCCTTATATATTGGACGCCGAAGAAAGAAAATGCTAAGATCTAGCTGAGAAATGTCATGTGATATCTAGATGATAGGTTAGCCAGATGTTACTGAAAGTACTGACAACAAGGACATCATACGTCGCGCTGCCAAGGGGTTAGTTATACTCCACCATCAGGCAGCGGGGTCCCCTCGGCAAGAAGAAGTCTAGTCTATTCCTCAGAATCACGAGCATTAGCCAAGTACGAAAGAAAAGAAAGAGACAATGAGAAATAATAATGCATTGTATAAGAAAAATCTAAATAAGGCAAAAAAGAAAAGCGAAATGTGACTATAGAGTAAGAGTATACACGACCAGAAAATGTACCGCGGAGTAAAGGTAAACCATCTTGGACAATGGAAAAATATAGAAGCCGGGTCGGCTAGATGCATGCAGAATAAGAGCATGAAGAAAGAGGAATAGGGAAGGTATAGCTACGATTGGAATGCAGCTTTGCACTATGTTCCACTGGGTCGTTGGATTGTGATAAATCTTTGGCGTGTTAATAAGTCTATAGTCTAACGCCAGAGGAAGACTTGCACTTCGAGTTCGTTTCAAGTGTCGCGGGTAAAAAACTATAAAAGGATAGCTGTATTATCCAAGTTATAGGTTATCCTGCAACTGCCGCTCGTCTGAGGTTTATAATTGAATCACGCGTAGAGAAGAGCGACAATTGATTGGTCTCCAATGACGGCACTTTCTTCTACTAGAGACCTCTGAGCAAATCACGACTTCCAGCTCAGAGTGTCGCTAATTTAATAATATCCATGGCTGTACTCCGCCGACGGTGAAGGTGATTATGAGTCGATTATCCATGGCAATTGGCAATATACGTGAGTAAAGATTTTTTGTTCATCAATATGATGAATGACGTTAGATGATAATGAGAAGGTGTTCACGATCAAAAATCAATGAAAAGATCCGAGCAGGATCTGATACCCGGACCTTCGATCTATCAGATAAGATCATGTTTTGTGGGAGTTGTCCGTGGTGACAAAAAAAGATCCTCTCTGTTTCTTTTTTCTTGTTCAACCGGGTGAATCTTCAAAACAAAAACAAAACACGCAGTTTACTAACTTGTTTTCAGCGCAGGCTTTAGAGAATTCACTTCTTGCGCGCTGGATTATTTATTTGCATTTCATTTCTTGGCTTTAAAGAAACAAACGTAACGCCGCTCCGACCAACGCCAAGATAAAGACGGGCATTCAAAGACAAACATTACATCAGAAACTAATTGTTTCGGAAACGAGTATTTGCCGGCGCGCCGCGTTATCGCAGTGTCGGTACTGACGCACAATTGCGATCGTAACAAATCGGTATTCTCAAACTCAAGGCTGACTGCAGTTGCCATATCTTAGCGCGATTGTCTTAGAAAACACGACTTCCAAATCTCTGCCGCTGAGAAATGATCGCTGAATTTTTCAGGTAGCAATTACGCACACACATGATATTATTTACGTTAAAAAATAGATATAGCAGTGAGTTATGAATTTAAAAACTCGTTTGTGTACACATTGGCATGTTCTTCGTGTGGTTATGATTAAAGAAGTCAAGTTTTTTTTATAAAGTCAAAACACTCATGGGGTGAATCATGGCGCAGATATTGATCTCATAAGACGACCACGTAAAGCCATTTCCGTTCCGCAACCCAATCTTTAATCATACAGAGAATGATTGAAATTGAAGCGATTCAATGCCACCACATGATTTCTGATCGATCCTTGCCAGCAGACACCATCATCGTCACATCCATGTGTGCCAAGTGCCAAGCAACGTAATACTTCACCAAACCTAACCGTTACCAATGATTTATAAGAGTTTATAAAGCATCTAAATCACCTATTAAACGCAATAAGTACTTAGACGCTGTGCGAAATAATCGCAATAAATAACATACGTATACGATATAAATAGGTAAGAATAGCACTTTATAGATTTGAAAAAAGAATACGTAACTGACCACCTAGAGCGTGAGCACCACCCATCGGGTCAAGACATGTGTTCAACTGGGATATTACACACAAAGACACCGAAGATTTGCACTCGAATGAACATTGGGTATTGAAACGCAACATGGCTGTTTCATGCCTTCAAGCGTCACTCTCGCGTGTCAGTTTCCAGGTGTCAGGGGTCGACAATGCACTTTGCATCCACGTGCATTCGCCCATCAAGATGCAACTGCAACTGCAACTGCAACTGCACGCGGCACGATGGAAAAATGTATAAAGGAAGGCATTCCAAAGAATTGAATATGGCGATGTGGTCTAGCACATAAGGCGACCACAATGAAGGGTTGGATGTTTTACCGTTTCCTAACCCAAACTAATTCACATTCGCGAATTTCAAGATACTCCTAAGATTTCTTTCATCGATCTTATGTTGTTAAGCTTAGCGGGGGTGATAAACTTGTAAGTATTCTATTTGAAAGAGTTTGTAAGACAAGATATCTAGATGCATGTTTGGTTTCCTTTCGATGTATACCATATAAAACGACAGTTTTTAAATTAGCTGTCTTATAAATAAGAGCACATGCATGCCTGTACATTGTGCACAATTGAAGAGATAGGATCAAGGAAGCAACGACCATGGGGGCATTATATGATCGATCAATGAACGATTATGGCAATTATTGGCAATTTAGAAGTATGTCTATTAAATCGTGTCGTCAATAAAGTTTTTGTCAGCGATTACGATTGCTCGCTTGGCCAATATGGCACCGACGAATTGCACACGACCCCCGTCGAGGAGCGCCACCCAAAAGATCGCTATCGATATTTCCCGATCACATTCCTGACCACTGAATAATTGAACCGTTGGGTGTGCGCCTTCGCCGGTCGGCGGTCGACGCTCACTCTCGGAATTCACCATAGCTTGTGCTCGTAGAGTGCAATTTTATGCCATCACGTAATTTCATGCTTAATCTATTTCGATTGTGAATTTGAG
This sequence comes from Amphinemura sulcicollis, assembly GCA_001676325.1. Taxonomy (NCBI): domain Eukaryota; kingdom Metazoa; phylum Arthropoda; class Insecta; order Plecoptera; family Nemouridae; genus Amphinemura; species Amphinemura sulcicollis. Next base: position 5,387 of record LVVV01432321.1, read on the forward strand.
CTTGCACACTCAAACTGTTCCGATTTTTTCCGCCCGGTTGTGTGTAATTGTAGTCTGCTGTACATACAAAGGTAATTTCGATTTAAAAGTGTTAAAAAATGAACAAAATGTAAACGGTACTTTTATAAACGCCATGGTGCACACAAAAAAACGACAATGTATTCCTATTAATTTACCGCATCAGTAGCGTTTTGCAATACGACTATTATTATACTGCATCGAAGAGCCATCAAATCTGGAAACTGACCTAGAATTTGAAATTTCAACTCGTGATTCTGAGGTGTTGGGTATATACCTGGACGCCGAGCGTCGAACGTTAGGTCCAGGGGGTGTCAAAAACCAGGGATCTGACGCATACCACTACAGAGTCACAAGATTGATCAGCCAGCACAGCATCTGACCGCAAACCGTCGAGACCCGAGACCACTGGCTCGAGACGTTTCAGTCTCATCTTCCAGTTTCACCGAATTGTTTTTCTATCGAAGAGCATGCAAGAGCCCTAACAGGACCGAACGCCAACACTACTTGGAAATCAATCTCGAAAAAGCGATGTCGTTATGTCGTTATGTCATTAACTTATTGACTTGGATTGATATCGCCGGTGTAAAGTCGTTAACCCTCTCTCGATCTAAAGCGTTATCGGCGTTGGCCAGATCGTGAATCGTTGCGACTCGGTTATAAAATCGCCACGCGCGATTTTCTCTTCCTAGTAAGCTGTTATTGAGCCAAGCGACGAGCGAGACTTCACACGTTGTTGAGGAAATGTGTCCATTTTACAGGCGTGCTGACTTGCTGATGGTTGCAAGGTGATTATTGTTGCACGGTGCTGACGTTGATGCTGCTGACTGTTGATGATGCTGACGTTGATCGATGCAATTATTTCGGTCCGCGGGATACCACTAAGCTGAAGGAACGAAACGAAAGTAACTGGGATTCCGTTACGAATGTGAAAAGTTTTGCCATTCGGAAATGCCATTGGAATTGTGCACGGTGGTGTGGTGTAGGTAAAAGCTTTGGTAAGGTGCGGCTGTTGCCGGTAAATTTGATCAACTTGATAAAGGTGCTAGGTTGTAGAAGTGTTATGTGTATTGTGTAGTACTAAAACTACTCAAAACCAATTGATAATTGTACTTTTATGTAAGACAACGCAATATAATGAGCATGGGAGCAATTATAGACGATTGTGCAAAATTCCACCGAGAGGGTAAATAAAGAATATCTCTAATCATAAGAGTTGTCATTACAGGCAGTTTTATTAATTCAATTGCGTCATGTAAAAGTGATTTTGTCAGGGGACAACATAACACACTGAAGTCAACGTTCAAATTCTGCAACAAAACTAAACAAGCTTAGGAGTCGATTCGAGCGCATGAAAAGTGCAATACCAAAGGCAGTACTTATCAACTTGGTAACAACGGTCAGTACCGAGGTAACACTCGATCAAAATCCGACTGCGACAATGCACTGGTCCGATCAGACGTGCAGGCATCTCGCACCAATGCTCCGTACAGCGGCGTTGGAAATCATTCTATTGCTCCATTCACAAGATGGAGATGTAATCTCAGAAGTGTTCAGATCAATCGAGAGGAGAAAAAATTGAGCAAAAATTTGTATGCCTACACGTATTATAGGAGTTAAAAGTAGAAGCTGTAAAAAAGGAGAGCCTCTTGATGATATAGCAATTATTTCAAGTGTAAAGGAAAGGTGTCAATGATCATGTCAATCACGAACCGTGCGTGATTCGATGATGTAGCCACAAGCTGGAGTTGGTTTTATTATATTATTGCTCATTGCGGCACTGTCGTATGTTTATTTAGCGCATAAAAAATACTTTTTTTGTGACTAACAGTAAATATCGATGAAATGATTCACTTCCTGAATAACCGGCGTCTCTCCAAATTTATAAAAGCGCTGAAAAACCAGCAAGCATGTTCAAGTGAGATATAACCAAATGAAATATACTTTCTAGCTGGTACCTTATACTTGGCGAATTAAACCTTGCCATTTCCATGTACAGTATTAAGCCATTTAGCTGCAGTGCATTTAGTTAAACGTGAAAAAATTATCCGCGCCTTTTAAAGATTCTAATTGCGCTTGATCCGAAACTATAAGAAGACGTGAGTATCTCTTTGATGAGAGCGTTCATCTGTTCAAGTAATTAGCTGGATCGATTAGTTTCCGACTAGAAACATCCACAAGATATAAATTAACACCTGATCGAAGGTAGCCTTCACTTTATCTGTCCACCAGCTTCATCCTTAGAGCACGGATGCACACTTTTTCATGGAAAACGCCTGAAAACCACTTACAATTAACGCACAAAGAAGATAATTACTAACGCTGCTTAGATTGTAATCATCGGTTCATGTCAGAGGAAAAATTAATGCAATCTGTCAAAAAAAGTGTTACGTTCAACATGGTCTGTAAAATAGTTCTGAGTTAACATGGATAAATAATATGCATTCCTTTTCATAGTTTGGTCTACCAGTCAAGGTCAAAAAGTACCCCCAAAATCAAAGTTGTTACATCTACATGGTCTGTAAAATATTGTGCATTCCTTTTCAGTGTTACTTGAAGAGCAAGCATTAGTCTGGCCTACCAGTCAAGGTCAAAGAGTACCCCCAAAATCAAAGTTGTTATTCTTCTAGGACTCTTGTGTCTGGGAAGGGAGTTGAATTACCACAGTTTGCATCAACGTTTTGGAGGTATTCATGCGTTGATATAAAGTGGGTGCAAAAAAACAGCATCAGGCCATCAAAGTGTATCTTGGCAAGTGATTGCATTTTGAGAAAAGAAATATAAAAAATTAACTACTGGCTCAGCACCTTGAGAACAAAATTTATCGATAAATGAAAATGCGGAATTGTGCAATCTGCGTAATTTGAAAGTTTTATTATGGCCTAAAGGATGCTTCATTGAATGTAAGTGCAAATGCCAGTCCACCCTTGGTCTTGCTGAAATCTAGAAGAAAAAAAACACCTAGGATCCCTTCTGACATTGTGAAAGACAAGACAGCTTCGTGATCGAGTCATGATCAAAACTCGTAGATTAATGTGTAAATTGATACTCTCTCGACTATAACAGTGAATATAATACTGCATTCCAACACCCCTGATACCCAATAGGTATTTTAAAGCACATCGCAGGCGCGCATTGAATAAAATCTAAAATCTATTGATACAATTTTTATACACGACACATGTCAAGTTAATATTAATGTCACAGTATTTGTCCACATGCAAGAGATTACTAGTTTTATACTCGTCAATCTGAATGGACGAAAGCATCAGGTTTAGGTAGCCATGAGTCTGAGAGGCAAGATTTAGCAGGGTGCTCCAAACGTCTAAAACATGAGTGATCCGTCCCATTGTCAGGTTGATACCATTGTCCCTCTTACAAAAAAACTCTTATATGCCTTACCAGTAAAGTCATAATGCTTAGTGAAATAATATCACCTTTATGTATATACATCCAGCTTGTAGAGGAACGGAACACGAAGAAAAACGGTTCGTGAAACTTGATTACGAAGAATCGATTACCAGCGTTAAGTGTAATGGGAATCGTTTAGGCAAGTATACGCTTTCTTAAACTTCTTTTCTAATTACGTCCTTTTGTCACTTATTTATGAAAGACAAACTTGGAAGACATTTATAACCGAGCCATCGTTTCTATGTAAATTGGTTCTGTGTGGAATACGGGGCGAGAGACAATGCCGCATGACCGCCGTTGCTAGCTGGCACGGGTCATAATTTGAATATACTTACTCATAAGGTCATGTAATGGTTTTTCTACAACAGTGTTAGTTTATATTGTAACTAAATAGGACGACACACCAATAAGAATGACAAGATACTTCCTTATGGTTCTGTGAAATCGCAACAAAGTTAAGAGCCAGATGTAAGATATTGTATTTACAAAATGAAATAAAGAATTGATATTAATTTTTATGGTATTGCGCAAATGGAGTGTCGTTCATAAGCGAATATTATACCCATCTTTCTAGTCAGTTCCAGTCAGGTACTTAACTTTATCACAGTAAAGATACAAAATAATATCAGTATATAATATCACGGCACGCAAATCTATGATCAGAATAGTAGATACGTCTTCCCTAATATTTCATAAGGTGAAAAAGCTGTAATCTTTTTAACATTAACCACGCATTATATATAGCATAGGCCCGCGTTAAGTGGGACTACTACCAAAGCCATATCAACTATATCATCCAAGACAGGTACAAAAGGTAAAAAAAGAATGAAGAAAAAAACGACTATAACATCAGCGGCAGCAACAGCAGTAGTTATCGAGGAGGGTTGTTTTCCATGGCTTCTCATAGACCATTGTGCCAGCACCAGTCTACCCCCTGTGTTTGGTATGTCTACTTGAGATGTTTTCAGACGTGTAATTACTAGGAGTAACAGGGCGCCATCGCACTGGACAGATGAATGCTGGAAGGATGCTGTTCAAAAGGGAACAGAGCTGCTCAGGAAAACTGCACAACATATCCCCTGTCCTCTTGCCTAGCTATGTGTCAAAAGGCCGCACACTTGGGTGTTATCCTGATGGCGTGGAAGGATAGTGAGAATAGTTTACTGTCCGTGTCAAAACCAGTAATATTCGTTTACTATTTATGCTTATGTTTGAAATAATTATAAACAAATATCTTCGCTGTCGGTATTGTGGGGAGATCATAAAAATGGCGACAAGGTTAGCGAGTTTAGAAAAGTCGTGAGTCCGTAACTCTTTCTATCTTATGTAGTTGCTAATGAAGATTGGAATGGTGACCAACCCTTTAGTTTGCAAATGGGGTTTGGGTGCTGTTTCTTCTGTTCCTTTAATGCACGAAGCTGTGTTGTATTAAAGTCATGAATAAATGTATGAGGAAAAATAATATTTCCGATATTGCATCATGAAATAAACTATTTTATGTTTATGTATATTTTTTTACAACAACACTCTGCATAACAGTTAGTTCTTTTTAACAGCATTTTTGATTTGTAAATTGAATTCCTTTGAGGCAAGAAAAAGCAAAATCTTTTTCTCAGTTATGCGTTCCTGATTGCCATTTCTTGTAGCCGCTCCAAAGTGGATAATTAACGGCCCTTTTCAAGCATTCTACTATATATTATATTACCAATTAAATAACGGATAAATAATAGAATCTATCACAAAGTAATTTATGACGTGTCGTGATTAAATTAGAACTGTTAGCCACCACATTTTTATTACAATCATTGTAAACTAATCAATCATAAGTCACTGTCTTTATCACAAAGAGAAAACCAAACCTATGATTCAATTTTATCATTCAAAAAATGTTCCATAACGGTCAAAGATATGTTGCACTTGATACTAAAAATTAATAAGCTCGGTAGGAGCTGTGACCGGAAAGCACGCACCGAGATGCACATGTTCACATGTAATACTAGTAACTGCTAAAGAAATGCGAGTGCACCCTCAAGCCCATCTCATCTCCTATTCAGTGATCGTCCGCCATGTTTTGATGCCCTCCACCCCTGCTCGACGCGCTCGTGAGGACGTATTCATAGCGTCCCTTCACTGCCGCCCATCACAATTCACAATCACATATCACCAGCAGCCACTGGAACCAGAGTTTTAGCAACATCGTCTCACTCCGACCATCACACACTCGCTAAATTAGTTATTCAATTACTTGTGATTGGCATCCATTAAGATTGATGATAGGACATTGCTCCGGTTTTACTTTGTTATACATTAAAATGTGTGATTATCACAAAAAGTTAAAACCTAGATCTCTCGACGATTTCTACAACTGTAAATCCTGTGAACGCAAATAATCAGGGCAATACACGCGCTACAAAAAACATTCACGAAAACTTCAAATTCAATTCTTCGCGACAAGCGAGTCTCCATTTTGTATTGTTCCCTTCCAGCAATCTTTTCTACTTGATCATAAGATGAGAAACTCCGAAAACTATGTACTTCTGGCTGGATACGTGTTTCTTCCCTTCCAAAAGGAACAACGAAAAAAAACGTATTTTACAGCGTAACCCACATGTAAATCTTGTAGACCATGGCCAGATAAGAGACTTACTAACAAATAAAGTACAACGTGTCTGCAAAGGGCGTCGTCGTTTACAACAAGTTGAATTAATCAGTTTATTGAGCTTTGGCCTGGCGGATCGCGGCTCGATCTTTGCTCGCTATCATCCGCGTGCTTTCGGTACCAGGTTCGATGCTCGTGGGCTCGTGGCTGGTAACGACGATCATCTCGACGAGCGAACGGGGGATCGTATGCATATAATTGACGCGCGGTGAAAGTGATAGATAGATCGAAGAATAATGTTGCGCATCCTTTACCCGGGTCATACACAAGGTTGTGCTATTATTTAATCGTGATGTAACATATTCACAAACGTGCCGATGGTTTTGTCTTCTTTTAGTCTCTCTTAGGACATCGAAAGCGAGCACGACAGATATTTAGTAAAAATCTAACATTGTAAAAATTACGACAGCCATGCATAGTTTTTTTACTGAGGTTGTGTTTCTGACAAAACTGGAGGGTAGATCAGAGGAACAAACGAATTGTTTGAAAAAATAATTAAATGACATAAATTGTCTGGAATCTATTTAATGGCAAAACGCTGGCACATTCAGGATTTAAGGGCGTGTTTTGCTAGCATCTTGTCGTCAGGGTGCTTGCTTGAGGTGTACTCTGCACCCAATCGAAAAACGATCAAGAAACATCATTGGCAGAGAGGGTTTCGAAGTTTGGCTGTTGACCCGGACATTCTGATCTTCGGAGTTCAGACTATGAAAGAGGCGAGAGTGGCTAGACGATGGTTTCACCTTGTGAACAAATAAAAAGAATGGCCGTCCTAGAAGTGCAAAATAACAAGAGATTGCACGCGAAACTTCGCGCCAGCCGCCCGCCCGACCCCGGCCCAGACCCAGACCAGCGTCGAAGCGAGCGAGGTGTGTTCGAAATTGATTTGAGCCGGTAGCAAATCTAATCTCCATACTTTGGAGGCGGCGGCCGATCTTGATCTCGCAGTGGTCAGTGGGAAGATAGTTAGATACGGCAATATATCACTCACTGTCCTAATCATAGTGATTACACTCTTTGAAAGAATTATCCTGGCAAGCGCAATCTGTGAGCAAGAAAACATTTAACACTTTACTAGAAATCGATACCGACATTTTATTAGAAAAATTTACATAAATAATAATGATATTTATAAAGACAACGGATTTTTCCAAGCGGCTCGATTTTCTTATTTGAATGTTCAAAGTCTCGTTGTTTTTACTTTGTAGCGCCTGAGTTGTTAGGCAACCCGTGTGCTGTCAGCGCCTGGCGGGAACGAATGCTTGAATAACTCACAGGCGAAGCGGTGAATTACGCGATTCAGGTTAGTAATCGATCACTCTTGATCACAGTAATAAATAGATTATTTTCGAAGCTCATTGCAGCGTGACGCTTCAGTGAGATTATTGAGTCGGGTCTAGTTAACTCTATAAGCAGTTTCTCGCCATTTTGTCCAGGTATGAATTTAGTTTTGATACGATTTTATGATTATACATTTGCAACTGCACTGAGAAATGCATTTTATTTGCATAAACTATTCAAGATGTAATCATTCGAGTGAAGTAAAACCGAACAACAGGGTCGAGGTAAATTGTTCTTGGAAAATTCAATTAGAGGATGGCAAATTCACGAGAAGCGTAAATATATTGACTTGTTATAAAAAGCAAGACTGCAAGAGAAATTTATAAATATCGGTAAAAACGTAACGTTCAATTATAAATGTTATCTTAAGTCTGTATGCCGCCTTTGAATAAGTGCCAGTTGTAATCGAAACTTCCTTGCAAACAAAACATGTAAAATAATAAGTTCTATTACAAACATGAATTTCAAAAGAGTAAAAATAAACCCATATCTCTCAACAAAGCACGATATTTACAAATGAATCTCAATGATTAGGTGTTGGTTTAAATTTCTTGTTAAAAATATCGTGTTAAAACAGAGAATGCTTATTTACAAAAATTTGCACTTTTGCCCCGCAGAGAAAGGCGCACTACATGACCAGAAATGGTCAAAAATAATTGCACGTTGCGAATAATATACGCGATTCAAAAACTACGTAGAACGTGTTTAATTCTAAATCGCACCTGTAATGAGGAAGTCATCTACAATGTCTTCGCCGAGACTTGATGGTGATTGCAGATCATAAATGATGATTGATCATGAATGGGTACTAGCAGCGGCATACTTTTGTTGTCGGTGTACGCTCCGAGTTGTGTGAGATGAGATGCGAGAGAAAGTTGTCGCGGTTTTCGACAGGCGTGAGAACAGAGTTGCACATCAATGTATGATCTGCCCAGCCAGCAAGGTGAGGCATTATACACTCGTGATCACTTATAGCATCTCGGGAAGAACGGGAGGGGTCAGTGTCTGATAAAACAGTCACATGACCATAGCTATAGCCAGTACCTAGCCACTTATAGTTTTTAACTTTTGGCCGAAGGAGTGTACATGTCTTTCTCAGAAGCTTTCAAACGAATTACTGCAATTTTTCGTTAATAATAACCAATTTCTTACGTGTAGTAAGAGTAACATATCTTTTATCTGCGCGAGGAACTTTTACAACTTGCATAATCATTTTTTTTCTTATTATTCGTTACACCGTTTTGTTTGCTTTCAAAATAAACCATATGCTTTAAAAATATAAAGTAAGAATGTGTACCTAACTGTAAGATAGAATCAGCCATGAAAGGAATTCGCTAATAATGATGACAGCAAAAGAAGTCACGCGCGATATTCAAGTTAAAAAGTCACAAATAAATCAAGAAAAGAACGTGACTGTCTCTATAATGTCAAAATTTTGGTAAATGTCTGCGGTTTGTGACAGTTGGCCTTTTGACGTCACATGTATACCTTTTTCTAACGGGTTCTGACTCCCATACAAACTCGCTACGCGACTCTTAAGAATAATTCATAATTAAAATTGCGAAGCGTCTTCTGATTTCGTTACATATGGTTTCAAGCTGTGTGAGAAACTTGATAGTTGATAGCTCATGGCTGATAAAATCTCCTCGACACTCCACAATTTAACACCGACATTTTTAATAAGGCAAGGTGCTAACAGGTTACGATTCCAAACGATCTCCATACAAATTTGTGTAACAACATGGTATGGTCATTCCAACGCATAGCACTAATTCAAAATTTCAGCAACTCTTCAAGGAAAAAAAAACTGTCTAATTAAAACTGAATGCGAAACCAAATACCTATCCGTTCCTATCATAAATTTGACTATTTAAATAATAATGCAATGCGGTTGACGGTGATATGTTGGTATTGGCCAATCGCATGCGAGCCGTGTGAGCGCGGGGAGTTCGACGCATGGGCGAGTCGGTAAAATGTCAAATCTCTCCTCATTACGCGCATTGCCGACCAGCGCCGAAGACAATAAATCAGTCCGTTAATCTGTATTAACTGGATCACGGTCTGTACAAATATGTTTACAATAATCCCAGCTTTACTTCAAGTAAAAACGATGTGAGGCCAGGCCCCAAAAAGTGTAACTCAAATTTATGTTCTGGCCGAGTTAGGTTTGTAATTTAGTGCCGTGCTTGCATTTAATGTGGTTTATGAAAAATGGTCCAACAATTCACTTTGATGTAACAATTTTAATGCACAGCGATTAGTTTTTTTTTCTAACAAATTATTTGATGGCATTAAATCTTGAACGTGTCTTACACCTAAAATTAACATACGGCCTGTTGCGTTTCTACCAAGACCAGCATTATTCATTACAGAAGAAAAGCAAAGACAGAAACCAATTTTACGCCCAACTGTGAATTAGCTTCTTTTTGTCCGATTGTACACATTCGTTGTATATTTTATTATCTCAATTTCTCCAAAACATCGTTTGTCGCGTTGCAGGGCGTTTGTACATAATATTTGAGTAGTTGATATTATTTACTTGTATAGAACCTAACGGTGCACGGTCACATGCGAGATGCCATGGAGATCCACGTGAGCCGGTACCTACTTACCGACGCCAGGTGTGAGATACCAGATAGCATGCCGCGAGATGAGTGCCGAGCATGCGGCGAAGAGGGTGTTGGACAATATCTGGGTCACGCCCTCTACCCGGCAACGGCAAGGAGCATTGTCAGAAGGTTCATCTCGATCGAGGAATACCTCTCTGGATGGTGAGACGGCCGTGATGATACACCCACTCACCCTGCCTGTCTACCTGTTTACGGTTCCAAACATTTTACCCATTATCGAGTCGAGCTTTTATAGATCTAGCGAAGAACGGTAGAAACACAACTGTAAATACTTTTTATTTGTGGATTTGTTATTAATTTTTATGCATGGCAACACCTGTGTGCAATGTATTCTTATCGGTTTATTGCGCAGTTCGGAGAGTGAGCAGTAATGGGTAATAATAATAAAAAGCACATGGTATATTTTGGACCACAGTTCGAATGTGACATGCTGCATATTTATCGATTAGCGTTGGCGCGAAATTTGCAGGACAGAGCCGGGTAAAAGCCAGAGCTTCATTTTCAAAATGACACATATCCACAATGCTGCATATTTCGAAGATGACTGTTAACTGTAATTACTTGTCAGTACGGGCACGTACCTAAAGTATACGAGTGAAATCTCGACTTCTCTAGTCTCAATTTTAGTGGAGGCGCCGCGGACACTTGCGCGCGCTCAATGACAGTGCATATTTTACATTTTTATAGTTTTGACTTTTGACGTAGGTAGCCATTATTTGAACCTCCGAGTCTTTTCCACTTTCACGTTAGACAGCAAATAAAGACGGGTAATTAAGAAGGCATTTCGAGGAAATGATAAAGATCTAATAAGAATAAAACGAAACACAAATGGAATTCGAAATACATTAAAAATTCAATCAAAGAAACAAAACACGAGGGAATAATACAAAGAATCAATCAATCGGAACTGCGATGCGCCTAGAATCGATATGAATCCATCTTATTGCGAACGTACCAGGAATTGAAAGAAGGGTCATAAGCACTTGATGGAGCTTCAAAAGCTGTTGAGCAGCAAATTAGGCTCATATATAGGCATAAGAAATCTTGGTATATGGTATCGAAAAAAGCGAAATACCGAAGTGAGAAAGTGTTGGGGAACGGGGGGGGGGGGGGGGGGG
>LVVV01432322.1:0-16604 GCA_001676325.1 Amphinemura sulcicollis
TTTTATTCTATTAATATTTGAAAGGCTTTGCTCGATAATACGATCGATTTGATTGGGATGCATGCAGTAAATAATGACAATCCACTGAAGTTTCTATATGGCAGAAAGATAATAGTGCCATTTAAATATATATCCCTAGTTTTGCGTTTTGAGTTTTGACAGGGGTATACCGGATTTTCGTCGATCCGTCATTGGTGTGTCCGTGGTGAAAAGTATGTCACTCAAAATTCAGTTAATTATTTGGAGGCGAAACGACATGCAAGGGGAATTTTACTGCATACCATTTTCTGTCATCGGAAAGTTACATTTAACAGAATGTGAAACATAGAGTTTAAATAATTAGGTACATCCCTCTCATATTTTTGTTTTTAATACGACACAAAATGTGTGCTTTATCAGTTCAGATCTCCTCTAGCGCAAATAAACACTATAGCGAAAGCGAGAGATTCCAAAAAAGTAAATCATCGCTTTACCAGGTACCACCTATTCAAATAAGCTCCACATAAAAGTTTTTACTTTATCCACAACAATATTATTTGAAAAACATTTCACCTCTCGCCATCAAAAATATTGCGAAAACACTAACCCACCCAGCCGCTAATACAAAAAAAGCTGACAGCGGTCGCTCAGTTATTGTTCTCCGCATGACAGAATAAATCAGGCGAGTCAAAATCTCTGACATGAGAGAGCAATTCAAACTGAATCGGAACTCGCTTCAATTTGGGTAACGCCCTTTCGGCGCTATACATGCCCTATGCTTGTGGGGGTTGGGGGGAAGGGTCAGCCATAAAGGGCAAGAGAATCTGCCATTGCCGTTTTCAGGACTGATTCCGGCGGATAGATTAAGGAGATCTGCGCACTAGCGTGTAATCTGAAGTATGTGCTAGATTGCCGAGGATGTACATGTTCGTGATGGTTTTAATTTGACTAAAAGCTGAACGATCTTTGTCTTTGTCTATCTAAGGGTGGGTTGAGAGTCTATGAGAGTCTATGATTTAGAGGGCGCTGTGAATCGTGTGAACCCTGTTGACCTTTTTATCAGTCATCAAGAAAGTCACCTTGAGCGAATGGCGAATTTAAAATGAACGTTGATATGGCGTGATTGGGCCTTCTAGAATAATATGGCTGTTGACAGCGGGCCAACTTTGAATGCCGTAACCAAAGTTAAAGCTTTGCTGTTGTGCTCTCATTTTGGAGCAAATTAATTTGTGCTTTGTCTGTGTTTGGAGGGGAAATAATAGTGCATTTATCATTTTTAATTAAGGAATTCAGTCAATAATTATTTTTAGTGTTTTTTTTATCCTTTCGTTGATTCGGAGTTAGAGAAAAGTTGAACCCGTTGACTTACAGGGAATTACCAGTTAAAATTAGTTTTGGGTGTGGTCTGGGATTCACTATGCCAGCTTGAAGTTAACGAAAGTGCGTATCTTCTAGAAATTGTATTTTGATTTCTGCTGAAGCGTACGGCCAGTGTTGTTTTATAATAAAGCATAGCAAAATTTACTTCGATTTCATGTTTATGATTAATGGAAACTCGGGCTTACCCCCAGTTTAAGAGGCCACGAATATTCAAGATACTAAATGCCCTTTTTAAACAATCATTGGCTAGAAAATCGCTGCGAATCATTTTATTTCTTCCCAAATTATATGCAGCTTACATAAGTTCAGACCCAGTTCTCTTATTACCTGGCATAGACGTGATCTTGGCATGACATTTTATTTAACTGAGATAGAGAAAAAATACCGGCAAATCCAATATTCTTAACATCTTTATAACTTCAAACCAAGAAGCCTAGATCGTCTTTTGTCGCTGCCGAGACGAAAGACGATCTAGGGGTCTTGCTTATAACCAAGCTTGAAAATGCTTTTCTTTTGTTTGGTACTGGCTGGTTGCTTTGCTCCGTCAAAAGTTGCAAGTAAAACCATATTTCCGGGAAATCTATAGCATGAATTTTCCTGCGAAAGACGGGCAAATCTGAAGCCTCGTCGGCTTTTTCCTCACCGAATCCCTTCTCTGCTTCCAGAGTGACAACTGCATGCGACATTTTCGATTACCGTCGCCATGTGTTACTATTTCCAGTTAATCGAAGACTAAACTTTTGACGGGAAATTCTTGAAAACGGATCCGAGAAGAAATTTGCTGTGCATGGTGCGTGGAATTCAGGGTTGATGTCGGGGTTGTCATTGTCATGAGAATGGCGTCCTTTCATGCGTGGCTTAGATTGAAGGGTTCAGAGATGATGGAAATGGCGTAATTATAATCGGACTGGTCCGAATTGGCATCGTAGCCCAAAATTTGAAGGCTGCCCGAAATGCTAGACAGGCCCAAAAATTGAGGCCCGAAAGGCAGAGGAATGAAAAACAAATGACATTGAGCGCGATGCCTTAAATTCCAACAATGAAAACAGTTCAGAAATTATTGGCTCAAGAAATGTGTTACTCTTTGTGGCAGTTAGTATTTATAGGGGGGAAATTATTTTTCATTTGATCGTGTCATCAATGTTCCAAATCTGACTCCGAAAAAAAGATGAAAGCGCCTAGAATATAAACAGAACACAAGAAATTGCTGTGCTCTAGTATCTCAAAAAAAGATTTCCCTGACAAAACTTCTACAATTACTGATGGAAATGTTCTGTAACAGGGTTTGAAAATCTTCATTTGTGGTGTTTTAAGACACCCTATTTTAACAACTGGCCCTGTGGCACTGGTCTAAAAGTTGTTACCAACAAAACTAATACAATTCCATGAAAATGCATCGCGCTATTTATTTGCACACAATATCTCAATTTGCCTGTCAATTCCGGCAGCAAAACAAATGAATGCACTTCTCCAACGTGAGAACTATCTTGCAACACGACATCGAACTGTCTAGCCTTGTCTACCACATCGCAAAATCATGCCATCTCTCTGAGCAAGGGCTCATCTGATTTCTGCAGCGCAGGACGACAAGGGTTGCCAACTGAAGACGGCCAAATCACAGCTTGATTGCCCTGCGTGACTCGACGTGCCCCCGTTACCATGGCGATGACACGCGACCGGGGGTCACTTGGGTCACTGGGACCGATAAAGAAGTTGGCCGTTCGGCCGATTTGACCCAATTGGAAGTGGCCAACTGGCCAGTCAAAGCGTTGTTCCTTGATTTCGTGTTTTGCCGCGGGGTTTGCAAAGAAACAGGTACAGGAAGAGGGTGTTGCTTCCAAAATAAACGCGTAACCAGTACAGCTAAAAGGAAAACTGTAGAAATGGTGAAATTAGTAAAATTATATTTATGCAAGAGATATTTTGAAAACTCGTTTGTCCATTCCTCAGTGTGATTTATTTTGCACAATTTTTGCCCTCTTAGCTTGCTTTCAGGGTCAGAGGCGTGAGGGGAGGAGAGTTCATACTCTCTAGTTTCTGCACGAAATAATAGGCGATTGCAAAGTATTATAATTTAAAATACATCCTGGCATTCTCTTTAATTCCTGCTCTTAAAGGCTTTCAAAAGTTACAAAGAAAGATATTACTGGATTTAATAATCACACTTCATAGACATAAAAATTCTGTAAAGCAAAAATATTTTATGAGTATACTTTAGACTTTTGATTGACTTAAAGTGTTTTCTGCATATTGTGCTCTTTGAGATCAATTTAAATTTCATACTGCGCATTTGCAGTACAGATTGTTGGTAAGGGTAAGAAGCTTGGGTGTAAATGATAGTTGATAGCATTTTATGAACTTTATATTGTTTTCAGAGTACTTCAGAATACTGCAATTTTTATAAGCCACTCTCATTACGAATGATTTGTTCAAGATAAGTGCTATCTATCTACCCTTCACTCCTCTTTAACTGGATTTTTTTCAGTGAAGAGATAGGGAAACTTTAAGGCATAGCAGACCAACCTAACCTAGCTGACAATATTCCAAGAATCGAGGTTAATTTCTATAATAGATGTTCGCTAAAACATGTGGATCGTAGGTTAGACTTTCGATGTTTGAACAAGATGACAAAATATTTCTATATCAAAAGTTAGTTTGAAATTTTTTTAAGAAATAGCTAATTTTTAACCCAGAGACTATACGATGTCTGTTTGTAAATAGCTGATGAATTTGAAATAAAGATTGCAAACGAGAATTCTAGGATAAAAGTTCACTTCATTAATCTGTTTCAGTGTTATCCACTCAAAAATAGTATAGACCAAAATGTGCTACTTTACCCTGTGCAGGAGCCACTCGCTTTTTAGGGATCCTCTCTATTTCTGATTTGCCGATGTGGTAAAATTCTACTGTCCTTGTAACTCACCTTCGCTAATCACTTATAAACATCAAGTATTGATAAAACAAGCCAGCACTACCAAGTTCGCAACAAGAGTTCAGCAAATTCCGAGCCAGTTTCGCGCTAGGACAATTCCATACAACACTGCGTCGGATTCGTGCGTTCATTTTCCGACCATCCTTCCGCGAGTGCGAGTTCCTTCTCGGCTTTATGAGCTGGCTGCTCGGGTTTCGGGAACGCTAAGGGTTGGGGATGCAAGCTACTAGGGGTTCCCCGTCCACCTCGCCACGGGTATGCAGATTCGTGTCTCCGCATTATTCAAGACCGACCTCCTTTTTTACATGCGCCCCACGCGCCGCCGCGCCTCTTTTTTCTCTCACTTTCTTCCTCTATCTCTCTCTCTGCACAACCTCTGCACATGGAAACAAGCCTTGCCAGTGGTGAAGGCAGACTAGGTTTATTTAGAGGGTGATGCGTAAGGTAGATTTTGAAAGTGTTGAGAATGTTTCTTGCTACATGCTTTCTTATGTGGTGAGTTTATTATTTTTTCAGATGTAGGTACCTGAGTTGTAAGTCAGCTATATTTTGGAATGTTTGCAGCTCGTGAGTTGAGAGCCCAGCAATTCAAGACTAGTTAATTGTTACACTTGTAAAAACCGGTTGAAAGCACGTCATTTTTTTACTCGACTTCCATATTCGCACAAGCTGGGAAATATATATTTAGTTCTTACAGAAACCATGTGAGGAACAGGCTAATTTAAATGTACCAGTTAAATAAGGCTAGTCTAATTTGATAACAAAGAAATGCATTTGAATATTGCCTTGAAAGCGTGGAGGAGCCGAGATTGCTCTGCGGGATGCATCTAGGAGTTACGATGTGGAGGAGCCAAGTTTGTTCTGCGGGTTGCATTCAGGAGCTTGGACTTGGAGGAGTCAAGCTTTCATTACGGTTTCGTCTTGTGACAGAAGATTAATGTGAAGAGCTTAGAGCAAAATAATTATTTTGTTTAAAGGCGTTTACTCAGTTGTGTATCCTAAACGTCACCACTGGTGCTATAACTTTCTCGCTCTTCGTTTTTCAACGCACGCCTTGTAACTTTTAAATACGCACCTCTTAACGTCACCGAGAGAGAAAGCGAGAGAAAAAGCAAGACACGACAGCTGCTTTGATCCTTCAACCCTCTGGTTAGAGCAAGCCGAAGGGTTTTTCGTTGGTATGTTCATCAGGTGGCAAGAAAATATACTGAATCGGCGGCCCGTGGAAGAAAGCGTCCTTAAGTTTGAAAAAACGAACGATCGACGGCACAACTTTGACAAGGCTTTTAATCGAGATAGTTTTGTTTTTCTTGAACAAACCCTGCATAGATATATGCCATGCACTATATAAATCTTATCCCACTTACGGGGGCTTCTGATCGTTTTTGACTCCACTACATTTACCCCGTTCATGCTACGGTACGCTGCAATAGTAACCTATGATAAAGTTACTCACGGCTATGCTGTACATGAAAACTCCTCCCTCGATGTATATCATGCATTATTAGGCAACATGCTTTACATAAAGACTCTATACAGGGCAAAGAGTTACTGAAGATATGGTAGAACGAAGAAAAACTAGATTTTGCCCGCGTCAATCATACGGATGCTTTCACAAACGCTTTCTATTTTACCATTTAGCCTTTGAGCGTGTTCTTATCCTTTTGATATGATGTGTGTTTCCTTAATTATAGCCAGTATCTCTCACTTAACGTCATTGCAATATCGATTTTTCGTAATTGACTAAGTACATGACTGCAGTTCCGGATAGATTTCCATATTTTACCGTCAGATTTCTCATGCCGTTCACTTAAAACGCAATAAATTAAAAAAGGAACACATCGCAGAAAAATATAGGTCGTTAGGTCAACCATGCCAATCAAAAATAAACAACAATCTAGACCAACTTTCAAAGTGTCTCTCACTCAAAACCGTCCACCGACCATCCATTATTACAGCACATACTTTGCATAGCTGTAAAACTGGAGCAACCCACATCGTATACTGCCAGCTAGCCAGGTCAGAAACGATGTCTCACACCTGACCCTAGCGTCGACCCACATGCTGATACCAAGGTTTCCAAACTCCTGGGAGAGTTGGACATCGATCGACTGCGCTGCCAAGGCATGTATCGATCTATAGGATTGCTGTCACGTATCGTTGAACCAATTATCACCTTGCGACCGCCCTCTACGTGCGCCTAATTATCTCAACGTAGGTCCCCGGAGTATGTGGATAGGTTACTGCTAGGCCACGGGAATGCGGGTAGTAACGAGTTGGCTTGCAGAGATGACTCGGTCAAATATGGGGGTTTTAGCGTATGCTTATAAGCCGGATAGAATAAATGCTCATGCCTGTTTCCTCTGTTGAGGTTAGAATTGCTCTTAAGTATATAAATAGCCACATTGTTTAAGAGCATTACTGTATTTTGTTTTTTTTTGCATTATGTGAACTTACTTCGTGTTTTAACCCCAATCAACGGGTTGTTGAACTGTAAATATCAACGAAATTACATTAGTGACGGGTTTTTGGTTCCATTCTATTAAATCACACTGACCTAAATGTGGGCATCAAGCTGCAAACTCTGTACACAAGATGAATTGAAGATAATAAAATCAGATTTTTATCAGCATTTTACTTTTAATTCAATGTTATCTAAAATGAACGTAATTACGCGAAAGAATGTCAAAGAAATGACAAATATTTAAGTACAGTATAAATCTGAATATTACCAAATTAATTTTATTTTATTTTATGAGTATAAATGTTAAAAATGAAAGAACATAAAACTGAAAAACTTTTTAAAAAATCTACCCTACGCACGATTTTCTTCCAGTGCATTCAACCATGTAAAATGAGAATGATGTCCTTTTTTGTAGGACGTATATCGATTTGATTTTTGTTCCTTCTCGGCAATGAAATAAAGAAAATGGTCGGTTTGAATACTGTTTATACCAGTTTCAGCTCCTCTTTCTTTCTTACCGTCATTCTTGCTGACGCAGCATGTATTCAAAATTACGCACAAAATAACTTGGCTCAGTAAAATAAAGTTCAAATATAATTTACATCCTTAGCAAGCACCACTCCACTGACGCGATTCGACTACACTACACTAGAAATTACTTTAGAAGTTTGCCTAACATATCTTTTTGTGTACTCTTATGTTCTAAAAGTAACGTTATTTTCAAACTTTTAGTTTTGCTAAGTCGCGTTTATAGCTTGGTGAAAGCGAAGGCTTTGGCGAAGATTTCAGTCGACCGATCGAGGTAAAGGCATGAAGCCAGGCGATGAGTTTGTGAACTAATAGCAGTGTTAAAATTGATCCATCTTGCTGGCGAAACCTTTGCCGAAAACTTCGCTCCACGTCGACGTAAACGTGGCTTTTATGCGAGAACTTTGGGGATTGTAAACACAGCAAAAATCCAGCAGCACATTACTTTTCCATACCTCCTAAAACATAACAACGAGTAAAGGTATTGTAAAATATGTACGCCAAGCTACAACTCTCTTTGTGACTGTAATCATAGTTTTTAAGTGGCATTAATATTATTATTACTATTGCTATTATTATTTTTGCCTCAGGAATCTGACTTTACTCTTGTGTAGGACGTCTAGATAATTCATGGCTATTTTGGAGCCACAGTAGTTCCAAACTTGACAAACCCAAGACTCCCAAATAATATAATACTAAATTTGAATATTTTTTAGAATCGATGCTATTTTATTCTAATTTAGTTCTAGATACAAATAATGAAGGTTTCTTGACTTGTGACTGCCAGCAGCCGACCGGGAAATGTTCAATGCAGACGAACAGACTTATTTAGTGAGCGAGCGAGGCGAGCGAAATCCTTTTAATTACACTGATCCAGAAAACTCTTCGTGCATTTTTTTGTGTTCACGGCTAATTTTTTAGGGAATCTTGAAACCCTTCTAGGATAGACCCCCATTGTTTTTGAGAACGATCCGAGCAGTTCTCTGTCTTTACCAACAGTTCTACATTCGTTCCCTTCATTCGTTCATTCATACATTATGACTAGAGCGTTTTTATTACATCACCGCGGTGTATTTTGCTGACGCTAGAGCCAGTAGAAACCTCTGATCAGTACACTCACGGCCAAACTGCATGGATTCCGTGTTTCATGCCAGAAAGTGGAATGCCTTCTGAACCTCTTTCGCTCGCTCATCCTTTCAACGCGAAAAGACGATCGTAGCGTCGGCTAGTTTAACTTCGTCTGTCATGGCGATTTTAGTTGTTAGCGGAACTACCGGGAGCGCTAGTTCAAAACAGAAGGCCACCAATAGACATATCATAGAGTAAGCTATTAGCATTGTTCTCGGCAAGCGTCACGTAGCATTGAAATGTAGTTAATCGAATTCGCAACCGAACTACATCTAACACCAGCTGGAGCACGAGAGCTTTGGAACGTGTAGTACATTTGAACAGAGCCGTCGTATTGAATCGGTTATTCAAGAAAGGGCAGCAGAGCCATAAAACTGGGAAATTGTGTTAGGGCAATGAATATTCGCTTTTGCTGCCTTGTACAACAGGCAATCTGCAAGGGAAAGTGAACCCTTTCGAGACCCTTCCGAGAAACCTTTGTGCTTTGAAAGTGCAAGTTTAGACTTTGAAGTTATTCACGGAAATAAGCCTTATACGAGTAATTATATTTCTTGTTTCTTTTCTTGTATACCAAAGGAGAGGGGATGGATAAACTGGTTCATTTGTGACAGGAGGGTTTTGAAAGACCTTCGCGTTATCAAGAATATCTTGACAATATGATTAATATGTGCTTCACGTTTTTTTACATCTGCATACGTCTAAACTGACTTATTTAAATTTGGTAGTCCAATTAAAAGTCACTGGAGAGATAAAAAGGAACGCGCCAAATTATTTTTCTTTGTCAAATCCAAGGCCCACTTTAAACAATCAGGAAGCGTTTTAACCTATAAATGCGACACTCTTTTCAATCCGTGTTTTGGTGCATTGCCCTTTTTTCAATTTGGCTATCCAGCACAAATTGGGATTTTCAATAAACACACGCAATCGCATTCTGAGTTAAATATAAGAGTTTTGCTTCTCTGGAATTACACCAAAATAAGCGCCATCGCTATCTTTATCATTTCAAGCTTAGACAGCCCACAATCCATCTTTTTAGTAAAGTATCCACAAAAAAAGAAACCACCCTTCAGAAAATATCCCAAAACATAGCGTGGTTCCACGTTCGTATCCACGGGCGGTCCATGGCCATGTGCTATCGCAGCTCCGTCCAAACGCCCATTGATTTCCTCTCCCTCATTGGAAATAGTAAATTATCTGCTTCCTCTTCGTGGCGCGCGGCTTACTCGCGACGCTGCCGACGCTACCGACGCTACCAACGCTGCCAACGTCGCGTCTATAAATAGAACGAGCACACATCGGGCTTGACACGGCAATAAGGTCCTCGGTTCGATCCTTGCGGCATGCATTTGCTAGATTCATGCAACACAATGGATGAACCGTGAACTGGTTTGGCAATTTTTGTTACCCGCGGTGGATGGGGATTGGGCATGTTGAAAAGGGTGCATATTTTTTCCCGCATGATTTATTGCGGTGAGATTTTTCATATTTAAAGAAGGATTTTTTGTTCGGGAACTTTATCTTACATTGTCTACCATATAATATAAAGAAAAAAAGACTTCATAATTTTAACTAACTAATCGTTCATGTTTCTTGAACGCTGTTTCCATAATTCAGACGCACAATGTTTATATGCACGTCCTTTTTTATTATATTTATGAAAATTATATTTGAAGACGTTAAGCCAAGTAACATGCATATGTTTCATGGGAAATTAGTACTAGTTTTCCAAACCTGGGTCGAAGATTAAAAGCAAGATATTGTAATAACTTTTAGAGTTGATAGCATAATTTGAGAAACAGAGTTATTAATGCTTAGTGTCAGACATCCGAAAGACTCTCTCCAATATCTTCTATTCTTAGACTATAGACTTTTTGGGAGCTGCTCCGACTGTTCAATTTATGAACACATCGTGCTCTCTATTTCGTTCTCGCGCGAGTTTCGTCTCCGTCTTCTGGGCGGCAGTGGCTTGCAGTCCATGCAAGCAAGGGAATTTATGCTTCCTTGGCAAGCCAGCGCCGTCGGGCGCCTTTGCACCGAAGGTACATTATTAGTAAGTTTTTGAAAACACACACTTTGCACATCAGCGCATATAAACATAACATTTAAGTTATTCCGGCAATACTCATGGTGGAAACTAGCGCCACCAGGCGCCTTTGCACCGAAGGTTCTAATAGTAAGCTTTTAAATCACCAATTTACCACCGGAGGGTGCATAATTTGTTTTTGCGATTTTATTGATTTTGGGAATGTTTTGAACTAAGTTCTGAAATGTTTGAAACGTTACCAAATAAACGCCGTTTGGGTGCAAAGTGTGTGGTTTCAAAACTTACTAATATGCACTTCCAGTGCAAAGGCGGCTGGCGGCGCTAGTTTGCACTACGAGCGTTCCCGGGATAACTTGAAATGCAATGATTATATGAGCCCTTCCGGTAAAAAGTGTGTGGTTTCAAGACTATTCTAATATGTCTTCGCCCAGCAGCGAACCCACCGCACGCCACTGATGAGTGGTCCTTGCGAAGAGCGAGTTTGATTGTCAAGCTCACACGTGGCTCGAACTTCCGAACGCGGAACTTGAAAAGCAATTTTTTAGGGCATTTTCCCGTCATGCCGTGGCCTGAATACAGCGACGCGTAGACTTTTCTCGGATGGATAAAGTTTTGCTTTGCAAAAGAAAATAGTATGTGTTTTAAAGTATCGTCAACGATCGAAATTTAAGCTGGTCTTGTTTTTGTGTTGGCTTCTTTCACTCCTGAGTTAGCGAACGGTTATCGAAACGTACAAATTTAAGCGACGGCGTTCTAGTTTTTGTGTCAGCTCAAACGATGCTATTTATTTTGTTTTTTTTGAACTGCCAATCGAACTGTCACATCAATCATAAATGGAAACTTTTTGCGAATGTCGGTGGAGGAGCCATGTTTTGTTTTGCGGGATGCGTTCAGGCGCTTGGAGTTTGACACTTGTAGATATTTCATTCCACCCCAAATTTCCCAAAATTTTGTAAGCGCATCGTGCGGTGAAGTAAAAGTTAAATTTAAAACGTTTTCTGATCAATTTTGATACGACTTTCTGTGCTCTGTCTTGTCTCATGAAATGTAGGTACCTCAAACGTTGACGAGAGTAATCTTTACATGTCAAACATCTTCTTATAGGAAGTAAATAATTTAATTTTCTCTTAGTTCGATTCCCAAGAATTTTTAGTAAAATAAATGCTGAATTTCTCTGTGGTAATTGTTCTTTTTAATTTCGGATGATTATGAACCTAATCTTATTGAGAAATTATCAAGAAAAGAAAAGGTTTTAATTTGAAACTCTTTCTTGCACATGACTTTTCAACTTAAATGCGACTCTGCGAAAGGCAGTAGGAGTATGACAGTGTTTTACTTACTTTAAAAAGGGGTTAAACCAGCTCCCTTTTAATACCACATACTTATTGCAAAGCGGGGAGATTGTAAAATAACAAAAAACGCCGGCCAAGAGCTCAAAAAATCGTCAAAAACCTCAAAAGTGTAATTAATTGTGTACATTTTCAAATGTTGGTAAATCAGTGAAAAACACTCTCGAATTTCAATCACATTTCGTCCGCAGTCCCCAACAGAGTCACAGCTATAGTCTGAAATTTCCAACCTCATCCAATATACCCTTGTAACTTTATCCCCCAGTCTCTTGCGCTAGCGGCGCTCCCGGAACCGCGTCGCCGGCATCAGTTTTTTGTCTCCCATCTGCCCACGCGCTCGATGTCATCCCGATTGTCGAGCTACAGAGGGATCCGCATGCCATTTTATCGGCAAAACTCTTGATCCGCCGTTAGAAGTTGCCTCTCCCCCCTCCCATCCACCCTCGTGACGGCACACACCGCCTATCTGCAACAAGTAAGAGGCATGCAGAAGAACGGGACCTCAAACTATACCCACTTGTGTCCTCTTCACCGCCTCGGTGATCACTGAGAACAATCGAGAACACTTGAGACGTGTGCTCTCGGGATATCACGCCGAAATATCGTTGCTTCATTGTTTCGCGCGTCGCTGAAGGAACGCGAACGTGTTGTAAACAGAACTTGTGTTTCAAGGCTTCTGAAGGAGCTGTTGAGATTGATTAACCTGTCAGATGCTTGACAATCAAAGTTGTTTGAAATTTAATATTGAACTGCTGGTCTTTTTTTGGGTGCACTACATTAAAAATAGCTTTTCATAACGTTGTTGTTTAGTATTGGATGGAGAATAATAAACCGACCAAGAAAGTAGCTCTCCTAATACACAGTAACAATTCCGCTTGAATTCTGTTCTATTCTTAAAATAATTCAGGATATTAGAGAAATACATGTTTAAAAATAATGTAAAGCCAACTTTAAACGTTAAATTTATTTCTGAAACAAAGTTAAACAGCGCGGCTATAACAAGCTTAATTGTATGTACCTAAAAACAACCACACTGCCCAGTTTTGTCCCACAAAAGTCAAGCAGTCTTATCACGTAGACTGCTATGAAAATTTATTTGTCAGAAGCTCCGGAAGAAAAGAAAATCGACAAGTTCGGCGACTGTTTGTAACAGTAATCCAATTAGATGGTCTGTTTCTACTTGCTGCTCTACAGATATAGAGTTGTATCTCTTGTAGAGACGAGCAAATTCCAGTAGCACGGAGTAGCATTTTGACTGCGACTTTGATTCGGCACATGTTACACAAAGTGGGAAACAAAAAAATGATTTCTTTTAATTTTTCCTGTAACACCATCGCACCTAGTTTTTGTTTTTAATATTTGCCATCCGGCAATAACTTTTATCACCTGTTAAAAAAACGAGACAGCAGAAGGCAACTCGGGTCGGGGGATTTTGGTGGCAGACACTTAAAAACTACTTGTGGTGTTCAGAAAAGAGTTCTTTAGGTAGTTGACATTAGTTTGTAGAGCATCTGACCGGCAACCAGAGGGTTCTGGGTTCGTATCTCGATTCGGTTGCACATTATTCCTGCCTCGCTTCTCCATCGTCCTATGCTTACTGGTTAAACTTCCTTACCAGAAAACCAAATTTGCAGTTTTTTTTAAATTCTGAAATATAAATTATTGAAGAAAGCAAAATATATTTCATGTTAATAATTATTTCTAAAATTGCTTGTTGGTACACGTCAATCTCACATTTTCACGCTTTGAAGTGGGGTTAGAGCACTTAATATTTCATTTGTTCATTCCCATATCTCTTTCTATTAAAACCGCTAAAACCATATCTATAACCGATCTGAAATATGTTATTTCTTTTTATTTCTGATACTTGAAATTCGCATCCCATAGCCTCTTGAAGAAAACTTATCCAATTGCTCGACTCAACTGATGTCGGCTCTTAATTCAGTGTCATGGCTGCCAAATATTTCGCCACAACTCCATGCGAACGAACAATCTTTATAGTGTAAGAATCACGATCTGTGCTTCTCTATTCGCAGCTCGAAATAGTCGTGCGATTTCAAGAAATTCCACTGAAATACAGTTTCGCTAAGGACTTTTCGCAAAAGCCTACGCGCTAAGGCTGAAAAGTTTTCATGTACAAAGACGAAACTTGTGGGCAGAAAGTTTCTACGACTGTTTACACGGTCCAATTATACTTTTAGTGTTGGCTGTTAAGAGATCTCGAAAGCAGCCGAATGATCTAATTACTTTTATAGGGAACACATTGCGTTCAGCCACTTTGCTCTGTTCTATGTTGTACATTTAGTGTATTCTGTCTACATGTGGACGGGGGCGATCATTCATGACTTATTTGAGTCATGAGTTTACCAAATAAGCCTTATACGACGTTCGAGGCACGTAAAGGCTAATGCATGCAATATTTTACTGGGAATTACAGCTTTGTCAATTTGCTTTCGGGTAAAAAAACAAAAAAATGGGGAAATAACTCTAGGACATATGCGACAAGTCAAACAATAACTTCAGTTGCTTTGTGAATAACTTATTGGCGCAGACTTTGGGGGTACTTTGTATTTTTTTGTACTCAGGTCTCTTGATTAATAATGTGTGCAATATTTTATTGTCCTTATCTGACTTTTATATTGTCTTGTATGTTTACCGTGAACCACTCTCCTTTTTATTGGTTAGCACTTTACCCACTTTTGAACAAAGAAAGAGCATTTTTATTCGAGTAATCTTTGGCTTTGCGTAGCAAAAAAATCTAACGGAAAACTCTGGCCCTTTTCTCATTCGCTTCCTGAAAAAAATCTGAGACCTCTTCGCTTCGAATAACTCAAAGATATTCTCGGTGTGAATGATCATATTTAAAACAGCGCTATGATTTATTCGCTTCGTGGAGCAGCAGGGGGGAACACGGAAATCCCCGCGCCATCTTCCTGTTATACCAAGATGTAAGACGGTATATACGCCACGAAAAAGCTAATCTTATTCTTGTTAGTAAAAGGCACAGTGGCACTAGCTAATGCATTACTGATGGACCGTCGAAGACCCAGTTTCGCGCAGGGTTCAGACCGTGTCATGGTGCTTGCAAATTCTAGTCCTGGCGAATTCGGCACACGGCGAACCAGCCTGAATAGATTGCCCAGACTGGCAAGCCCGTGGGCGGGGTGCATAATTGTACGTCCATACCATAGACTCTGCACCATCACGGTTAGTTTTTACTCGATTAATGTGTGTTAGGATAACACCGGAACTCAGGTAAACTCTTAGGTTGATTACAAAAGAAGTTAACTGTGATTTTTTTAATAGGATTCTTTTTTATGACTAATTAATTTCCGAGAGATTTAATCACCAGTCGATTAGAGAAACGAGCTTCTGGGGTTAAATTGAGATGTGCGTTTTTTTGTATTATTCGTTTTAGCACTTTGCGTTTGAAAAAAATCCCTTTCGAGGGGGAGGGGTTGAAGCAATGAGCGGGCCGAGCAAACTTTGATCGAGTGGACACAGAGAGACTCTTTAATGAACGACCCATGTCACCCTTAATTATACCATAGTATCTCCACCCAGACAGATACGCGATCGCTTTTTCACTTCGCAGGAGAACGGGACTTTTTTGAAAGAGCAAAAGTTGACAATTCAAACTTTCAGTCGTTGCCAATTAAATTCTTTCCTTAATTTCATTGCGCTCTAGTACTAATTTTTATCAATCCTCCTTTTTTATAACGCCCTAAAAGCAGCGTCTTTTCTTCGACATTAACGACGCTCACGACGGCGCCTGGAGACGACGCCCCCAACTAGCCGGCGTCGTAAAACAAAACTACTGCTGTGCGCGGTGATAAAACACACAGTTGGTTGAGAGACAGGAAGAGTCCGAAGGCGAGAAATATTTCTATGCCACGCGAAAACTATTCTTGTGAGCCATTAAGGTATCCAGAAAGTTATCTTTTGAAATTAGAATTTATACACTTTCAGAAATGGGTTTAATGACCATAGTAGTAATTGTTTAGAACGGATTTTTATAGAGGATCCACCTTTACCACGTTTCCACAAATTAAAGAGGAATTGCAAGAAATTTTTAATCCAGAACTGTATGGCAGTACTTTAAAGGGGTTATGACCCTTTAAAATTAACAATTCTCATCGATTTGGGAGGTCAAGTAATGGTCTTTGGACCGTAAGAAGTAACACGTAGCGATTTTTCGACCCCCAACACCTAACCACCCTCTGGTCAGATAAAATTCAAATAATTTAAGCACTATCCTCCATCCTTACTCTGTCTTGCATTAATTTGGTTCTTTAATAAGATAATCCGTTTATCCACAGTAAGTGGATTAACGCAAGGATGTAATTAGCGTGTTGCATATTATCGTGTTAAACTGCTGCGTGCTCGCGGCTAACCAATCAGAGAGCGAGGACGTGAGTGGCGACTCATATTAACTGTACAAAGAGAATCTTACGCATGTCGCAAATCGCGCTGCGCGAAAAGCCAGAACCCTTCAATAATTGATCAAAAATCTACATTTTCAGAAAATTCTTCGAAATGGGTCAAAATGTATTCATACGATAGTTACGATTCTATGGTAAAAATAATTTTTACAGGTAAATGCCTCTTTAAGACAAAAATTTACTCAAATTTCGACGATGACCGAGCTTATTGTCTTAAAATGCAAGGCAGCTTTTAAACTTTAGAGATTTGAGAATGTTTTGGAGTAATCTGTGCAAGAGGCAAACATTGAAAGTTAACCTACCATCCTGCCTTGTTTTACCCCTATCTACGACTCAATGGCTCAATGTTATTTCTACA
>LVVV01432323.1:0-16645 GCA_001676325.1 Amphinemura sulcicollis
CAACTGACTTTTATCTGAGACGTCATTCTTTTATGCGCTTTGCTGCTCTTTTCAGCTTAAACTTTTATCCACCACAACTATCGCTACACTCATCTAACAACGCAACTCAAATTGCGTTCGCAAAGTCTTACTAAATATCTGGGCTTCTCGTCCAGTCTGACACTGTACACGTGGACGTTAAGATGCATTCATGGTAACTTTTTCTTCGTCATCGCGTTAATTGTTCTTGTAACAACCACTAAGAAGCTTTTAAAATTGCAATGCTGGAAAACCCATCAACACTTTTTGTATAAAGTAATGATTTTTCCTCTTCCAGACTTGCTTAGCTAGCTTAGTTAGCTAACCTTTGTGGGGGAAGAAACCTGGGAAGGATGATTGCAGATGTGTGGAGGCGGCAATTTGGATACCCCGTTCAGTCTCAAATACCGTCAGTCGGGGTGAGTATTCCAGAGTATGGCAAACTACACTTCGATCAAAGCTTCAAAGAGTGTGTGCGTGCACTTCCTTCCGGGTGTGTGAAGGTGCCCCATCTTCGGATGGAAAATGTGATTAAAGGTTGAATAATAATGATGGGAAGAAGAAATATTAGTTTAAACTAGGGTCTAACACAGCTTAAAAACAAAAGAGTGGCTACGCCAAACGCACAAAATGATTGTTTAATTAGTCTTCAGCGATAGATTGGCGCACTCATATATTTGGAGCCACGATGTCAACCACATCATGGTATTCAATTTTTCAAGGTGTTTTCTAAAAAGAGGTGCCTGGACGGCGTTCCAGAGTGTTTTGCCACAAAAAAAGCAGTTAAACTGATGCATGATATAATAATATTCATTATTATTATTAGTACAGTAACTTTGGGTTATACCATACCAAAAAATTCAGTAAGATTCTACAACCCACTTTAATTTTTATTCAACAAGATTTAAATACCCATAATTTTAATATCTATTTAAATGTTTTACCGAGCACGGTAGCGCAGTAAGAGTGCGTCTGCCTTGTTTGGAGGGTCCCGTTCAATCCTGAAGGCTGGCTATGCAAATGCTGGGATAGTTCCACCTTCAAATTGGCAAGGATGCCTCCTAACCCCATCCATTACTCATTCCCAGCCCCTCCTGATGAGCTTGTGAGGATTCCTCAACCAACAAAAAAGAACATGAAGTTAACCTCCACCACACACTTTGAAAAGCATCTGCAAGTATCATGATATGCGCATAATTGATTGCGGCACTGCTTGCTCAGTGTTTTCTTTATTTTTATTAAATGTAGCAATAGAAAGCCTAGCAAAATGCATTTTTTCAGTGTCAAATAAAATTAGACACTAAAACCTCAGTGCGTTTCTTACGTTGTTACAATTCTTCAAGTTCTCTATGACCCTGGAAAAATGAATTTTGCTAGGTTGTCTATTAGTAATAGGTATCTAGATCAACTCTCTTGATGTTTGCTTACCTATAAATAGGTATAGTAACCGATTACCCACCCAGAATCATTGTACAACACTGGATGGCATTTGTCGTGGAAGCATACTTGTAATAGGATTGAAGGCCAAAAACTCAAATGATACTTTTAATATTTTAGTAGTATGGACCAAATTGTCATAAAAAGCAATTTTAGGATCTGTTGAGCTCAATAGCTCAATCGGGAGAATATAAGACGAGACATCTAAAGGTCCGAGGTCAATGTTCTTGCTTGGGCAGGAATTTAATTCATAAAAGCTAATAGAATTGCAATTCAGGCATTTGTTAATTCATACACAATTCAGTTATCATACATCATAAATTTATATTATCAATTATAGGTATTGATAGTAACATATTTAATTAACAACAGCAAAAATGATTTGCAAAGAGTTAGCTTATGAATTGGCTATTCTTTCAACTTGTTTTACAGCCTCTTTTAGTTTTGCAACTAGATCCTGGAGTTGCTCCACATTACAAGTGAATTTAATACATTCTTTCACCTTTTCAAAATTGTTGGAAATGAGTCCCGGGCTTTCCGTTTTAAGTTGTATCAAAAATAACAACTCGCCAACACTGCTTGTGTTATTTGATTGTACACAATAGTCTAACTTCCAATCAGCATCCACAATGTGGGCTGGATGTACTCCAATATTTGATAACAAAGCTTGAACTTTTGTTTTATATTTTTGGTATGCTGTTACGACCTTATTTTTGCGATTGGTTGGAAAATTTAGGCTGTCCAAGTGCATTGCCATTGAACCAGAGTCGATATCACATCTTGCGGCTTCCAAAAGAAATGATAAGAGAGCGGCGCAAGACTCCTTTCCTCCGTCACTCTGTATCTGTGACTGAACTAAAACAATGAAAAAAATTCACATTAAAGCAATGAACATTGTTCAGGTTTTTAAGAATAGTTTTAACTTTGTGTAAGAATTTTTATAAATCGTCAATGCATTATACCAGGGTTATTATTCAATGATTATACTTAGGTAGACAAATACTTACAAGGAACTTTGTGTGTATCAGTTATCATAACAATCGTATCCGCCAGAATATTTGCGAAGCATTCGTCATTTATTGAGCAAGCATTACCAAGCAGATTGAACCCTTTTATGACATTTGGTGACAATTCCATCTTAATAATTGCAGAGGAATTAACAATCTCGGTACATTGTTTCAGTGCCTTTAAGCGGGAGTTTAACCTTCTTGCTTGACACTGAGATACTGCAACGCCACAAGCGGCCACGCCACAACCAAACGAAGCAACTGGCTCAATCTTGGCGGCCATTTTTGTCGCAGTTCGTGCTGTGTACGTTTAGTCGAAGGCGAGATGCAATCATTTTGGTAATATTGTTACAAGTGCAGCGGTGCTTGAAAACATATCAACATGAGTATAACGAAAGTGGAAAACGCAGCACCCGTGCCAACTAAACCACCTAGCAAACCGTATGGTAAAATTGTATTAACTCTGAAAAACTGTCTGTTACCAGAGGACAAACTTTTACCCACTCCGTCTCAAGTCGACGGTTTGGAATATGATATTGAAATAGATCAGAGGATTTTAGGATGTGAAATGATCCAGACAGCTGGAATTCTTCTCAAACTGCCTCAGGTATGTGGTCACGCAACGCATTTCTGAAGTCTGTTCGCTAATGTATAGGAAGTTTCTCATGGCCAAAAATGTAAGGTTAAGAAAGGCCAGTACGAACAAGGTTGAAGCACAGGCATTCTAGTATTGCTAAGCAGCTGTTTCGCAGAAAAGTTGAATCATTAACGTGTTGAATTAACGGGTGTCGACCTGCGTTGTTAATTCTTTGCCTTGAGGGTTGAGTGATCTGCAATGTTGTGTTTTCAGGTTGCGATGGCTACGGGCCAAGTTCTATTCCAGCGGTTTTACTTCTCTAAGTCATTTGTTCGGCATTCAATGGAAACTACCGCGATGGGTTGCGTTTGTTTAGCGTCAAAGATTGAAGAAGCACCTAGGCGAATTCGTGACGTTATTAACGTATTTCATCACATCAAGCAAATTAAAGGCCAAAAGTAAGTTGACTTGAACCATACAATTTAAACAAATTTCTTTCCTAATTTCCTACAGTTATGGAGTGTTGTTATTGTAGCTTTTCACGTATCAATTACCTATATGCAGCTCTCCATTTCATTCATCTTGCTCATCTACCAGGCAACTTCACCTATTTGTTATGTAAATTCCAGAACAGAGACATTCGTATTCTTATGTGAACAAGTTTAGTCGAGTTAAACGCTTATTTCAAAGATATTCTAAATATCAGAATTTCTGAATCACTGGAGCAAATAAGAGTTTGCCATTTAACTAACTGCCAAGATTTCCACCAAAATATATACCATATTTCTTTTCAAACCTAACTTTTTGCTGACCAGCAATTATCACGTCAAATACTTCCCTTGTTTTTCGCCCCCGGACCCCCGTTCTGTAACTTGGATCAAAATTTTCGATCTTGGCGTCTGCTAGTGTGTAGCTTAGTTGTTGCGAAAATATGATCAATGCCCACTTGCAAAAAAAAAAAAAAAAAAATTAGCTTTACAGAGGTACTGTCTCAACTTGATTTATTGTAACAAACAGAAATAATATTTGACTATAATATTAGGCCACTATTTAATAATAATTTCAAGGTGTTTTGTGAAGAACAACACCATGTTCATGCTACTATGACCTAAGTTGGTTCAAATTATCGACATCGTGGTTTAACACAAGCAAAGATTGGCTGATTTCTTCTTCGGTGATTTTAACCACCGAATTGAGTTAGTGAATAGGGGCCCTGGAAAATGATATGGTTTTGCAATGTTAATATCAAGTTTGCTTACCACATTTGAAATAAGCATACTGGAACTATTTGGGACTTAATCCATGGCAGTTTGTGATCAGCTACAATTTACACACCATGCTTCCT
This sequence comes from Amphinemura sulcicollis, assembly GCA_001676325.1. Classification (NCBI taxonomy): domain Eukaryota; kingdom Metazoa; phylum Arthropoda; class Insecta; order Plecoptera; family Nemouridae; genus Amphinemura; species Amphinemura sulcicollis. The sequence goes on from LVVV01432323.1 coordinate 4,385, forward strand.
TGTATTCTCTGCCACTTACCCATCATACCTATGTGTTTTGGTTCTTTACCTTGGCTCACTAAACTATGTTTTTGAGTCAAATAGATTCATTCTGCATTAGACTTTTCTATTCCCAATTTTGCTGTAGGTTTAGGTTTTACTTCCAAAACTCGAGTGTTTTGACATATCTGGAAACGGATGGCATATTGACTAACTTACTTGCTTGGAGCGTTGTGCTAGGTACACTCACCTCTTATTTATTTGTGCAAGAAGACAGTCGAGCTATGTTAAAAGTACGTTTTCAATAGAGTGACGGAGAAAGCACCAAAGAGAAGTTCATACCTGTTACCATACCAAAGCAGTTACTGTGGCATAATGTGAAAGGTTTCTTGTTATGGGTAGACGTGGTAGTATATTGTAAAACTTTTAATATTATCAGAAAACTCACTATCAAGAGATCAGGTCTACTCAATAATGTATTAAGGTGACTACTTTGGCATTACACCTAAGAGCCTTGGCAAAATATGAATATATTTATTTGATTTACATTTCATGTCAGTTTGAAAACTGATATTATTTTAACTCGAAATTTATGGGTGTGCTTGTTAGACGTAGGTTATGGGCTCCACGCAATGACTCCCAAATGACTTGGTTCACTCTCGAAACAATTAATCCAAATTACTAGACTTCAGTTTTTTAAAGTGCAGCCAGACCTACGAATTACAACAATACAATGAATTCTTGGTGACTTGTGTACACTTCATTGTGGGAAAGCATCCACTTATGCATTCCTGACCTAAGAATGTAATATCTGCACTTAATTTTTATTCTCAATCTCAATATGAAATCTTGGTGGAGCTAGCTGCCATGTCTAAATTTTATTTAGTTTGTGCTTTATCTTTGTTGCTGAAGGCTGTTTTAGCACTTGTTATTTCAAGCCAAACTTTATCTGCCTCTGTGGCGGGCATTCAATAAATAATAATCCCATTGTGTGCAATCTATAACCAAATTGAGATCAACTCACTTTACAAACAATTGTAAACTTAAAATTGGAAAGGCAATTTTTTTTTGTGATTTAGCTTTGCTAGTACTCCACAGCCTTTTGTTCAAGATATCATCAACTAGTGTAATTTGATGGTTTTTTTTGTTGTTTTTTAAATTTTATTCATTATCATAACATAGGTTGCAATTGGTAGACTAATCGGTAATTTTTGTTGAGGGTACATACATCTGAAAATGCTGGACCCTCGTTATTAAGTACTCAAATTTTCAACCATGCAATATCTTGACCTTGGCTGTGTTAATTGAGCTAAGGACGTACCTTTGTGCTATGTGACTTTTGCTCAAAGTGTTTTTTGTTATTGGTTTCCCACAGGATAAAGGAATCGTGGGTGTTCAGTGAGTGATTCAGCTCTTGGTCACAATCACATGGAATGGTTATGAGAACACCAGTCTGAGGTCCTTTACCACGCTTGCACCCCAAGCAACAGACAAGCTTGCCTGGCTCGACAAATGCTAGCTTGCGCCACGAATAAAATGAGAATTTTATGTGAGAGAAAAATCTGTGAGAGAAAAATTGTTCGCCGATTGTCTCAATTTTATTAAGGAAAATGTTATCGTGCCATTAGTCTCCTGGAAGTGTGAGCATTATTAGTTCTAAAAGCTTCTCTCCAACCTTCTTTTTTTTTGTATACTCAAGAGATCTAGTACAAAGATCTGTAAAGTACAACATTTAGTTGGTGGAAGGCAAAATCACGTAACCCACGGATGGACGGCATTGATTATCAGGGAAATCTAAGGGCATATAATCCTTCTATTTTTGCGGTCTAGGTTGAAATTGCTACCAAGGTAAACAGCTATTATTTAATTGGTCTAAGGGCTTAGTTGTTATTTTATTTGGTAATTTTTATAAAAATTATGTTAAGTGCACAAAACAACTTGTTTTTTGGTTATTTATTTTTAAAAAAGTTAACGTAATATTAAAAGTATCGTTATTTGTGTACAATGTTAATACTAGTAGCTAGGAATGAACTTTTTTTGCAGGAGTTTGTGTTTACATTAGGGCATTTTTTAAAAACTGGCTATGCTGGACCAGATTTAAATCTAATTCTTCTCAGAGACGTCATTGTTCCATTTATTTATTCAACGGGACAGCATAGAATGATTGCCATGGTTGGTTCATGTTTGATAAGGTTTTCAAATGTGTGGCCATTGGTGTGGGTTACGTTGATTGATGTGAAGTTTTAATTAATGTATTTCTCATGATTGACTCGCTGGAGATGTGCAATTGATTCACTTCCTCATTTTGCATAATAATTAGGAAGTAGTAAAGTAAGGCTGTACTTGACTTCTTGAATTGGAGACTAAAGTTGCGACTGAAGACAATCCTGTTAATCAATATGGTTGTGGTTATTGTCACTTGTGGAAGGTGCTGGTCTGGCTCCCAAGGACCCTGGCAACAATGTAAATTTGCGGTTACAACAAGGTAAAGAGTGTGTTCATATTACAAACCGAAGAAAATGAGTTAGTTACAGTAACCTGAAATATTTATAATTAAAGAACTAGTCTGCACCTTCTTAATTGTTATGTGAAAAGTATATATATTTCTCTTATTTTGGTGCATCGATTGTTCCGATTTTATATTTGGAGTCCCCCATTCAGCAAAGCCTATAGGCCATGGCGGTGAGCTCCATTCGCAGCCGTGGCCGAACTGATATTGCTCAAAGAGTTCATCTTCTACAAGTGATAAACGCAACAGCCAAAGTGTTCGAATCTTCTTTCGTGAATTTGCGTCTACTCCATGTAAGTTGAGAACGTCTTCTCTTTATCTTTTTCCAATTACTGTCCAGCCTTTTGGGACACTACCCAACCATTTTCATTCTCATGCTAAATTTCATTCCTTAGCTTATGTTCCTGTAATTTTGCAGGATTCATCCAAAGTGCACTTTACCTTAGAAATAATAGTCTGATTGTGCCAAGGTTTTACTACCATATGTGTATTGAAACTCTTCAAAAACTCAGTTATAGTGGTGTTACACGGTTTTGCCTTTTATCCACCGAAATGTCTACATTAATCGATCTGTGATGTTCAACTCCGCACCGTAATGGCAGCGGGCACTGCAGCATTGGTCTAATGGTAGCAGTGGATGTTTGGATCATGATGAGTCCTAAACAAGGTGCTGGCACATAGCCTACTCCTGTCGGTGGGGTAAAAAGAACATGCTTACATAGGTGCTCATTCTGCTTGACTTTCAACACAAATTCTTATTTGGTGGCCTGGCGTCTTACATTCAACAATTTAAATGGTATTGGTGTATAAAAATATTCCATCCCAGAGAAAAACAAAAAAATCAAAAGCATGTGCAAATCAAGGTTTTCAAAGTTATTTTATCATGATTTAAATATTTTATCCTACCAGAATCACAAACTTATGTATATTATATGCCCAATTGTTCTTCAAATTCCTATACTCTACTCCTAATGATAATTTGGCGTTAAAATCTTTCCGGGTTTGAGGACTTTTTTTATCAGCTTCGTTAAAAGTTCAAAGTGGGTGTTGATGTGCTCAAGTTGAATGTGTGGTAAGTTTTAACATGTTGTTAAGCACCATTATTAGCTTGATTCATATTGATGTCTTGTGGTCTGGCTAATGTATGCAAATTATAAGTGCCATTTTAGGTTTTGAAAGACTTTGTTCATGAGTTTCTCTTGGGACTCTTGCTACACGCTCTTACGTTCGTTCGACGGGGTAAGGTGGTAATGAACAGTTTTTAAACGGCAAAAGAGGCCATGTGCTCTCTGATTTTTGTCCATCACCATTGGTAAGTTGGAATGTGATGGAGGCCCCTTGAAATGTCAAAACACTCGAGTATCCTTTAATGTATCTGTTTTTACTTTGTTAATGCTCGAGGTATTCGCCAATGTTCGAGCCAAGCCAAAGCCAAACGAGAATAGCTGTGAAGTAGGTAGTCTTTTATTGGACCCAGAAAATTAATTACAATGCATTGCAGTAATAGTTACTATTTTTGGTAAAACTACAAAGCATAATAATTAACCTGGTGATTTTCCAACATAATTCCAAATCTGCTTCAGAGTACATTCGTTTGGAAGTGGCGTGATATTCCTGGCGAAGTTTTCACATTTGTTTCTTGTTTTTTTTGTGCTTGCAGAACAATATCTCCTATGGTCCTGGATCATTCCTATATATCACTTAAGTCCCAGGTAATCAAGGCAGAAAGAAGAGTGCTGAAGGAGCTAGGATTCTGTGTGCACGTTAAACATCCTCACAAGGTAAAGTTATAATCGTCACGAACACATTACACAATATTTTTAATAAATATTTTATTTCCCATTCTCATGATTTATGTATGTTATATTTTGCAGATAATTGTCATGTACCTGCAAGTACTCGGTTACGAGAAGAATCTGTCCCTTATGCAGCTGGCCTGGAACTATATGAATGATGCCTTACGCACAGACTTGTTTGTGCGTTACCAGCCCGAAACCGTAGCCTGTGCTTGCATTTACCTTACCAGTAGAAAACTAGGGATTTGCTTGCCAAAAACACCACCTTGGTTCAAAATTTTCAAAGTAACTGAGAAAGACCTTCAAGATGTTTGCTACCGTATATTACGCTTGTATCGGAGAGCAAAGGTGAGCACGGATTGTCCCTTCATGTTTGTTTTATATGTGTTTTCGAGATTCTTTGAGTGAATTTATTCCCTGTTATTGCAGCCTAATGCTGAAGAGCTCGAGAAGAAAGTAGATGATTTGCGTCGACACTACCAAGAAGCTCGTACGAAAGCGCGCAACTATACCAACCTATCGGGAGCGAACACCCCAGCAAGGACGCCTACGCCTCCGACCAATCATGTTGCTGTGAAATCGCCTGAAAAGAAAGATAAGCGACCTCTGTCTCCAAGGTAAGCTTACTTGTCACAAGATTTGGTGTTGTAGCTGTTTGGTAAAGTATCCAATTATATTCTAATTTTATTTTGTATCTTTTCAGAAGGAACAATGTAAATCTAAACCATGAAAACGAAAAGCGGAAAAGCCGCTCAAAATCACCAGCACGCAGCCCTGTTAATTCCAAGCACAATAAGAAAAGTAAGTCCTGCAAATGCAATTTCTGCAATACAAAATTGGGCTAGTCGAAACTAATTTCTTTCTTGTCATAGGTAATAAAAAAGTTCGCCAACGGTCAGGTTCGAGGTCTCGGTCTCGATCGCATGACGTCGATCGAAAATCCAAGAAAGTAATGAACCACCATAAACGTCGTAGCCACTCGTCGAGGTCACCTAGCCTGACACCCCAACACAACAGACATTCCCGAAAACCCATACGGTGAGAAGATTACTGTGCGCATTACCTGGAGGGTGCACTTCACATTTTGCAGTCCCAGGCTCACATTTGCCTTCTCTTCCAGGGACCGAGTGCGCTACCGATCGAGATCTCGCAGTCCGAAGCGACGTTCAACTAGCTATGACCGGTACGATAGCAAGTATGATAAATCTAACAGGAACAAACGTTTGCCCCGACTTCGGGATGGGCTACGAATAAAAGATAATAGAAGATGATGAATTTTTGTGGCCTACTGACCACACTCTAATTTATCTGGCTGAGCCATAACATTTTGTTGGGCTCAACTCTGTGTATATGTAAATACGGATTAATTCACTTAAGCAATATGATAATGAAGTATTTCTAGCATACTAGATGATTGCCGGTGATTGGTTCGTTTAGGATTATGCGATGGCAAATTTTTATGTAATATATTCTTCATTCAAACAACTAGGGCCTTCAGCTGGCATCCAATGTTTGTTTGGCTCGAAGTGTTTGCAAAGGAACAAGGTTCTTAAGCCGAGCCACCAAGTGGAGGTGCCCTGAGAGCAAGCGATCACCAATCACCTGTTGCCATCATTATGTTAGCTTGATTTCATCTACCTAAATGTGGCTCGAAAATAGCTGGCAACTGATACTGGCTTGATTGCCTTGGGTCCGTTTACACAAACGTTATTTTTTTATTGTGCTCATATTTAAATCAACAATGAGTATATATACAATGTTACGCTCATCCCTCCAATGTCTTGAAGAAGTCTCTAACTAATCTGAGACTTCTAATCAATAACCAGCTCAAAATGATTCTTACTTCTGTAAGTCCTAACAGGATACATTGTTTTAGGGACAGCCTAATCCCATGCCATGTTCTTAAAAAAAATAATTTGCTGCCTGTTTTTTTTTCTTTTTCTATTTTTTAGACACGTTTGTATATATTATGTTGGATTATTTTCCATGCCAGAATGTAACCAGGAAAGGCAAAGATAGTAACGGAATTTACTGTGTAAATTTTGAGTTGAGATACGTACCTCCCGGCTAAGGGCATTGGCAACTAGTGCTCTGTTCACTAGTTGCCGTAATGATGCGGTTTGGCTGGATCATTAATCTCAAGTGATCATACTCTATGCCCTCACCATCTCGTAATATGATTCAATGTTTAAAGTCTTTAACAAAGGAGAAGATAACTGTTCGCAATTTTTCCTATGACAGGGCATGGAATTTCATCTTTTGAAGTTTCTAGGCTTGAATTTCACAAACAAAGAGTTTGATTTAAATAACAATTAAATCAAAAAATACTACATAACGAATGGGTCTGCATATTCCACTCCTAAATTTCAACCCTTGTAACACCCAAAGCTATATAATATATATTATGTACCTATTCATTTTTTTTATTGTTACAATTGCCAAAACTTGCAACATTTGATCAAGCAAGGTTAAGCGTGGTATTGGAATTAATGTCTGTTTTTTATATGTTAGTATCGATAATGTGTGTGCGATTATTTGGAACGTTGGTTCAAGCCAGAGCGCACTGTTGCAAAAATTTAGCGATTTTAGGTTTTGATTATTATTTAAAACAGAAAGGCTCTTTAAAATAAGAAACTAACATGGCAATTATTTCTTTTAGGGCACAAAAAGCTACCCTGAAATTCCAACCCTTTATGTCTCAAACAGTATTTTTTTATAATTTATATTTTTTTACTTAACATTCACAGTTAGATATCTGCTGTTCAAAAAACGTTTCGAGTTGGGACAACCATGCTGAGACATATATTTTGGATTTCTTTTTTTGATGGCCTACAATTTTCATGAAATTCTGTAATGTTGTGGGATTTAAGTGTGATTACTTGAGGTGGGATGACACGGCTGTAAACAAGTTGGTTGTACTAAAACTGCTACAAGTAAAGCAATAATTATTCAATCACTTTCGAGGTATGATAAATTTCTGACGCGACTAAAATAATCAAACATTGATCTTATTAAGCTCAAGGTTCCTCTGACAACTTTGTAAAAAAATTGTGGTTCTTTTTTCTCTGTGTAAAGAATGCCAAATGGAGTTCCATGGCTATACAAAGTACTTTTTAACTTATTCAATTGTAACTCCAGGATATTATTGAGTTAAAGAGACTTTACATCTACTTGACAAAAATAAAACACATTTTGGTATGTTTCAAATTCTGGATTTTTAGTTGTTAAAACATTGTCAATGGCAAAGTTAAAACCTGATTAACAAAAGTGTTTCACTCCTAACCTTTCATAATATACAAAAATGTTTCTTCCTTTAGCATGATATTGTTTCCTCGACTACCGAGCAAATTTCGATTTTGTTTCTTTGTGTAGCCGCCCGCATCTGTATCCCTCAACATTGCTGAAATACTGGATATAAAAAGTGCTGAAAGGATATGTGCCATAAGCCATATGTGTTTCCTACCTTTTTATATGAGTTTTTGGCTCCTTATTGTCTTTATTGATCTGGAACCCACGCATAATTTGGAACATTTTATTTCTTGTTCTTTTTGCAAATCTGGTGCAATGCAATAACTGTGAAATTAAATAATAGAAAAATTTATAAACTAAAGTAGGCTGGACATTGAATGTGGAAATGATAAAATCATGCAGTGCACCTGCAGGTATAATGAACTGTGTTAGGAATTGACAAAGTCAAATTTGTATTATGGCTTGCTCCAACACTTCCTTGTCTTTTGTTATTCCCCATTAATTATTATCAAGCTGTGAATTATTTGTTTTTTCACTGTTCTGTTTATACATATCTTGTTCTGAGCATGTTTAAAAAACTGCACAGTGGCTTTAATGTGAAATTTGAAGACTTTAAGACGTCAGGTTGCTCAGTTCTGTTTCCATGTTGATTTGAAACTTGAAAGCAATTAAATAGCCTAAAGCGTTCGGGACATGCAGATGCCAAGTTGAATCGAATCTGTACTTTAACTTCACTGGTAATACAGCTCTCTAAACCAGCCGAGTTCACAATGTGCTCATATTTGGGATGGATATAGAATGATGTATATTCATTTCTTGGCTGGATAATTTTCCTGAAGCTAAATTTTATTAGGGCAATTAAATCAATATAATACATTTTTTTGACACAATGCTACAGAACATTCTGTTTGTCTCAATAGATCAAAGGCTTACATGTATTTTTGTTTGAAAGCTGTTTGCCATCTGGCTTAATAAAAATTGTAGTATAAAAATGAAAAATAATGTTTTTGCAGACATACCCACAACCTTGCACGATATCGATATCGCCTTCTCAGCTGCCGACTATTTGTGGGGGTGCCTTATAGGTGGATATCCTGCTTGCAACGGTCACAGCCACGTTGAAACAAGCTCATCCTGCCCGACATTGCTTTATTTCATCGATCTATTTATAATAAATGTAAAGGAACCATGCACAACACATCAATAAATTAATTCTTCAGTTAAAAACTTTCTTTGACATCTAAAAGGCTATTTATATTTTCTAGGGGCTAGCAATAAATATAAGAGTTAAATGTGCAGCAGAAGTTCTTGTGAATCTTGCATAGCTACTTAGTTTGTATAATTACATACTAGGATTAAATCTAAAATACTATGGCTTCAATACTGATAAAAATTGACACATTCAGAACAGTAGTCTTCACAAGCCATGCAATACTGAGTTACTTGTTTGGGAATATTGCAAATATTACATTTTTGTCAAAGGTGAATCATTATAGAGAGGGTTTGTGGAGTGTTGTTCTACCAATTGTTTTGGTTTACAATTTTGCCTACTCTGTCGCAAATAGCCCAGTGAAGGAAGTTGATGCAATATTCCACTTGCACTGGACCTTATTCCATGGCAGATTTTCGAGAGAAAGAAGTCAGAGATGATATTTCACTTGGGTCTTGGGCTAAACGACTGAATTCAATTTCTTCATTGATACTTCGGTTATCGCTTTCAGAGGGCCACTTCTTATGAGACGGGGCATATAAAACAATCAGTGCAAAGATGTAAATATTCCACATTGAATACACCCCTGTAAAAAATGCGGAAGTGAATTCGAGGTGAATATTCTCATCCCATTTCCAGCGTCCCTCAGATGCTTGCCCCAAAATAAACCCTACAACTGTCATAGCTGCACACAACAATGTAGCAAGCATTAAAAACTTGAACCTGTAAATGACTCCTTCGTAATGCAGCCTTCTGGCAGAGCTCATGCTAGGGAGAACTGTGCGTTTTGCAGATATATTATTGAAAACTCTCCAAATCATGTAGCAGAGAAAAAGAAAGTAGATGCCAGCAGATATGCCAGCTAATATGATGAATGTGAGTGCCAAATTCGTACCAATATCTGTCACCCAAATAGAGTAAAATGGGTTGCGAAGTTGTACTCCTCGCTCACACATATCGAACACGAACAGACTCACGCAACCAATGGCGACGGCAGACAAGTGTTTCCAATATGTTTTTAAGGTACTTGGCTCGTTTGTATCCTGTATCATCAAATGCTCTCCAGCAAAAATAAGCCAAAAACTAAGTAGAGCTGCATAAAAAAGCCCTTGCCTGACATCCCCTAGCAATAACATGAATGGCATATCAAAAACTAGAGTTAGGTATTCAACAGGAAGGTTCAAGATCGTCAAAGCTGTACCTACGACTACAAGCATATACTCGAGCAATGCTGGAGACCTTTGGAGATTGTGCACTCGTCTCCAGAACCATGCCATTATGGCAACAATAAATGGGAAAAATATGGTTTTAAGAGAAACCCATACTTTAGTGAAACCACCGTTTTGATTAATTGCAACCAGCCAAATGTCTTCGATGTGTCCAACCCCTGTGTTGACGCCTTTATCAGTGTCAACGGGAAGACGCACATTTAACAGGTAATAGTCATGGTGCAATGAACCTAATTCAAACAATGGCAGTAAGCCGCAGTTGTAATTGTAGCCATTCTTCTTAACATCAATGCTGCAATCTAGCGTTCGCTCCTCCAGTGAAGCTGCGTAGGGCTTCCAGGCGTCATCTGGGTCACCTTTGTTGCGATATCCCAGCTTGGCATCCAATGTGAGCTGAACGCGGGGATCCATCTCGGTGTCGGAATGATAAGCGATGTCGACTTGAAGCACTCCTATCAGGTTCTGTTGCCACCGTGAATAATCGAGAATTGTATTTTCTCTTGGAAGAGGCATTTGAAATGTAAACACAATTTTATTAGCCATGCTTTGGATTTCATCGTCTTTCATGTGATGAAAATCAATGGTTTCACACCTGCCTTTCCCTCTCTGGTAAAACCACGCTTGAGTATTATTTCCTTTATCATGACATTTTGTGGCAAGGTAGTTTTCGGCGCTTGACGGCGTAGGAGCAACCAAGCCGCCGACCAAGAAACAGATCACTTGGCAGATCAGTAATGTAGCGATGAGGACAGCCAGCTTCCTGCCGCTAAGATTTTCTAAGATTGCGCCTGTCATCACTGATCAGCGGTGAACCAGATTCACGATAAAATGAGTAAACTTGTTGGTCGACAAAAGGACTCGCCGAATTCCAAGAACAAAGCACTACGAAACCTTGCGTCAAGCAACGCCTGTTTACATTTCCACTTTTGATGGCCACCGCGCACCGCCATTTTTTGAAATTTTAAGCGGGATTTATGACGAAGTTCTTTTTGCACAATTGTCTCCATAAACTGACACAAAACTAATTTAAAAAAAAAGACCAACGATGAGAGTCTGATGAATGTGATCATCTCTATTTGTGTGTTTAGGTGGACCTTGAAAACAGTATCAGATCAGGGCAATATAACATTAGAGCCTGACTAAAGTAAATATTCTACCACTGAATTCTTGCATACCACATGAGCGTAATCTTCAATTTCACATGCATACTTGGATGTGCTGTGTCTCCCGCACCGCTGCGCTCGCTTAAGCATACCCCAGAAAAAAGCACTCGTGTTTTTTTTTTGTCTGTTTGAAGGTGCTCTAGTGGCCAAATGCCTTCACCGATTTAAACCAAATTTACAGAGCACTTGTTATTGTTCTCAACTTGAACCCATTTCGATTTTCAGCAAAATCAACCAAATCGATTTTGATAAGTTGATTTTTACAAAATTTTAAATGTCGATAACTTTCAACATTTATAACCGAACTTGCTGAAAATTTGCACTTGTGTTGATCCTGTTAAGATATCGCGTGCCTGATAATTTCAGCTTCTTAGATTTATCCGTTCCTTTTTTATTAGCGATTTTAAGTGATTGTAAGTTATGTTCAGTCGATTTTTGCATTTGTTTGAACAATTGATGTCAAATTTTCAGCATGTTCCGCTCTTTGTTTTGGTCAGTTACACTTCCAACCACAAATATCGCTACGCTCATCTTCAACGCGAAATGGCGATTGTAGCGTTTGCTAGTAAAGATATTATGCCATTCCCTACTAGAAAACTGTGGAACTGAAGTCTAAATTTCATCAAGAAATCTCACCTGAGTGCTGCTCACATTAATTACATATTGAATCAGCTGATGTTATTCACCAAACGAACAGTCATTTCCTAAGAAATTACATGGCTGAACAAAATCACGTCATAAGCAGCTAAGGTTTTTGGCGAAGGTTGTGAATTTAAGCTTTCTCAGTGCATTGCTGAAAAAGAAGGCTCTTGAGAGTCTAGAAAACAAACTTACGGTACCTTTACACAGTCATAATACAATAAACTGCCACTGATAAAGAAATATGTGTGTTACTGTATTAGTTATTGGCATAGAATTGACCACATACACAAATCATACAAATGTACACGTTTTAGGTAGAAATGGGGCCAGTCAATAGTGGTTTCAAACTTACAGAAGATAAAATTTTAAATCTCATTTTTAGAGGATTTTTTTTTATAAAATAATATTGGTTGATTATTGGGTTTTAACGACGCACTGTTTTGACAACTGGCCCTGTGGCACTGGTCTAATGGCGTCGGTGAAT
>LVVV01432324.1:0-16736 GCA_001676325.1 Amphinemura sulcicollis
CAAGTTTATTATTATTGACGTTAATGCTAATATTACTTGCTACCATTTCAGCATCCATAACTCTAGATTATTAATACTATTTGCTATTTCTTTAATACTTTTTATGAAGTATTCATTGAAATGGTTTGCAATGTCATTGTCTTCTGTAACCATCTTATTGTTACATTAGTACATTTGATAGTGCATTAGTACATTTGATAGTACATTTGATTAGTACATTTGATCTAGGTTATTTGGCATAGTTTCTATATTCTCTGATCTGTGTTCCTGTGTCAGTATATTGTTTGCTTCATTGATGAAGTACTGATTAAACATTTCTGCTACTTTTGCTTGGTCCTTATTGATAAGTCCTTCTTTTTCTAATATTATTCCTTTATTCTTATTTCCTTTAGTGACTTTACTTCCCCTCAGATTGTTTATGACCTCCCAAATTGCTTTCGGTCGGTCAATTGCATCTGCTTTCCTAATGAAATCCTTTATTTAGTTCGCTTTAGCGGATCTTATTACTTTTCTATATACTTTCTTGTACCTCATCAATTTAATTTGTAGGGATGGCTTGCAGTTAATTTTAATATCAGAGCATAGTTTTTTTAGCGTTTCCCTTGATTTTTTTATTCCGCTTGTGAACCATTTGGAGTGATTTTTAGCCGAATATCCTATTCTTATTCTCTTAATCGGAAAGGCTTTCTTGAACAGGGATTTCAATATTTCTTCAAATGCAGTGTATTTATTCTCTGCTATTTCTAACTCCTCCAGTTTTGCTCGCTAACAAGATCTATGAAATATTGTATGTTTGTGTCACGCATATCATGATAGACAATCCACCGTTTGTCATTTTTGGCTGCTCGTTCTTTGCTCAGCTCCATAACTTGGCCATAATGGTCTGCAATTGCAGTATTCACAACGGACACAGTATATTCACGTGGATCTACGTTTGTAATAATGTTATCTTTTGTACTGCTTGTGGTATTTGTGACTCTGGTTGGGGGTCCATATTCTTTGGTCATGTCAGTAAGCCTTCTGTTATTTTTGTTTGGTTTACTAGTATCTATATTAAATTCTCCACACAGTATTATTTTAGAATTCTCTTTAGCAGTCACTTTGTCTAGAATTTTTGTCAGGTGTGTAAAGAATCTCTCTATGTTACCTGCACGTGGTCTATAGATTGCAATAATTATGTACGAGTTCTTATCGTTTTAACTTTTGAGGTGGCAACTTCCATGTCCCCTTCCGTTGCTATCAGGGGGTTTAGAATACTAGTATAGCTATTTACATCTGTGGTCTCTTTGGCACATATTAATACTCCTCCGCCTCTGTGTTTTTTTCTGCAGAAGCTATCTATTAGTTGGTACCCATCTATGTTAAACTCGAACAACTCGAGCAAATTAAGTACCTAATGGTGTGCTGCGATTTTTTGTTTTTGCCTCCACTTTTGGAGTTCTATTTGTTTTCTGCCATAGCTTTTTCGTTTGTCAATTTTGCAAGCGTTGTGTTTTGTGTTTTCGTCTCCACTTTCGGAGATTTGTTTTCTACCATTATGGTTCATCTAAAATGATAGATAATGAAACGTAAGAATTCCATTGTGTTGTTATCTGTTTTGAAAGAAAAAAGTTGGCAATTGAATGAACACCATGGAGTTCTTACGTTACGTTTATGTTAATTGTAGATGAACCATAAACTTTTGGTTTGTCAAATCTGCAAACGCTGAGTTTTGTTTTTTGTCTCCACTTTTAGAGTTTCAGTTGTTTTCTGGCGTAAATTTTTCGTTTGTCAAATTTGCAAACGTCGAGTTTTGTGTTTTTGTCTCCGTTTTCGGAGTTTCAATTGCTTCCCACCATTAATTTTTGGTTTGGAAAATTTTGTTTTTTTGCTGTTATTGCATTGATAAGAGGATTGTTGTAGATATGGTTGTTGTAAGAGAACCCATGTAGGGTGGATTTTAATTCTGATGCTGTCGACAAAAAGGAATTTTGTTACCTCTTTGAACTCCTAGACTTTGTCTCAGTTTTTTCTGTGCCGTCATTTTCACGGCCGTTTCTTTGTGGGGAGTGTGTTATATCTGTATCTTTTTGTCTGTCCATACATCATTTATTCCAGTTACATTACTGCCCATTGCAATTCCAGAATTAGCAATGATAAACTCAATTTCAATCCTCAAGCAGTCACATATTCCAGATGCCAGCCAACTTTTTAACTCACTCAGCAGGATGGCATCATCAAGGAATGAGGTAACTACTACTAGGTATCTAGTCCAAAAATGTTTCTCCCTTATCACATTGCTGTACAATTCCTGAATATAAGCTTTGGCTTGTGGGAAATTATTGTAATCCTGTTCCACAATGTTAGGTCATCATGAGAGCGGGTTATATTCGTGCTAATATTGGACCTGTGCAATATATTACAGGGACTAGAAAACTTTTTATCTGTCAATAAAAAAAGTGTTTGAATGATAATGACTTAATGGTGGCACTGGCAGCTTACATTGGCAGATTATTTACAGTTTGGGAAGAAATGTCTCTAGAAAAGAAAACAAGTCTAAAGTCTAAAGAAATTTTTCTCAAATATCTCAAAAAAGTTATTTGAACTTTTGATGCATTTTGAACGCATACAAAATCCAAATTGACTCCACTATGCAACACATTCTGAGCGAGTCTGAGTAAGCCTTACATATAGGCTTGACGGTGTTCTCAAGTGTACCACGGTATGCCTACCACCTGCCAAGACAGTTTTCAATGATATCGAAAAGAAAAGAGAGACGGCGATAGCTAGTCATATTATTGTCGCGCTGTCATGGGATATCAATTGAGTCATTTTTGTCGGTGACTTTATGAGCAATTTTTACCATTCGTGCAGCTGAGAGTGAGACACAATCAAATATAAAAATAGCAACGGATGATGATATGGTGGATGTAGATATTGTACATTTTCATAACACTTCGAAAATGTTTTATTCGAGACTATTGTACAAAAGGCGCAATAGAAAATCTATGGGCTCGTTTCTCTTTTTCATTCTAATTCTTATCCAGCCTTTCCCGTCCAGCTACTCTAAATTTCACCGAAAGAAAAAAATACATAGCACAAGAAAAATGTTTTCCCGGTCGAAGTCGATGTCTTCAAGTGTGACCCTAACACTGCTTTGAAGTGTTGTTTTCTTCCTTGACCTCACGACAAATGAAAACTAAGTTAGAGTATCCGTGACCCCCTCCCCCTCCACCCCTTAGATCGCCAACGAATTTCCTGGCCCGTGCAGAGAATAGTCAACCGGAGACATCGCAACAGTCCTATAAATCAGTGGTCCCAACCCTTGGTTCCACATTGTCCCACCACAGCTAAACAGTCCGCGTACGAGTGACAGGCCAGCAAACTTTGTCACTTTGAATTTTACCTGCACTGGTACTATCTCGCAGAGATAAGAGCGTCCATTTAAGATAATGCTTTATTTGTGAATGGGCATTGCCTACTAAGGAAGGACACAGCAAATGAATATTGTTAATTACATTTACTATCTACATTATGACGCATGGTTCCATGTATTTTCAATGTAGTGTCGGCTTTTAGTTTTTGTGTGCCCCATGTTCCTGCCGAAACCGTCCGTCAGTTTCACTCGTGCTGGCGATCGGCTGCCAATTAATCCTGCAGGAGCCTGGCAAGAGCTGGTGATCTTGGCCAACTACCAAGTTCCTGTGCAACATAGTTACGAAAGAAAACCTGAAGTTTGTTTTGCTCCTGAGTCCTGACATTGAATCTATCTAGGTAGCGTAATCATATACTTTTAGTGGCAATCGGCTTATATAATATATTTAAAATCAATTATTGCGCAACATATTCTATATAAACAAGGCGCCTACTGATTTCCCCCAATATCGATTGGTAACCTTCGCTGTACCTAGAAAAGTATTTTATCAAGATTTATTATTTGATGGCATCACATTGTTCGAGTAGAAGCGCTAGTTGACGCATCAAGACAATCGTCTCGACTCTCGAGTGAAGTGAGAGAGTAGAAAGTACATCGTGTGCACAGCAAACTTCACAGTGCGCGAAGTTGCGGCGGCCAGCGCAGTAGTCACGATCACGCCTTGGCAGTGAGCAAGCTGTTCTTATATCCGCTCAATTACTCTCAACTGAAATTAATGTCCTCAATGTGCTATTGGTATTCATATAATAAGTCTGCGACGTGGTCAGTCCTTTTAAATGACTAGCAACTGCACTCTATGTACTTAGGCTGAACGCAATGAGCCAGCGCCGAGTGGCCTTTAAGAAAATTAGCAGTCGCGCAAAAAGTCATTATCGCGTTTATGAGTAATTGCATTTGATGGTATTACAGCATTCATTTTATTCTCATCTTGACGTTGATTAGGTTCAGTTTGTTAAGTCATTTGAGTGGAATTTCCTCGAGAGTGTTGTCAGTGACTGGTCAATGCTCGTTTTGGCTCTTGAGATGTATATTTGTGGTGAATTTGGAAGATAGCTTGTGTGAGTTTGTGCCTAAGTTTAGAAGGTGGAATAACCCGGAAGAGGGCCACGTGCTATTATTGGATTGACAATGAGCTCAGCTGGCGGCAGCATGCAACGGAGGAGGTACACTATCACGACAGCTACACAACAGAAGAACGAATATCCCGAACACCTGAATCCATTCCACGAGGTTAACGAGGATGGAAAAACTAACAACAAATTCAGCAGCCTCGGAAGAAGAAACTCCCGACTCACGGCTTCATTACGGCTCAAGTCGTGGTAAGTTTCTTATGAATTATTTATCAACTCCACTCCACCTCACCTGTAACAGATATGGGTAACACGTTAGTTATAATAATACACATACGGCATACACAAGGTTGCCTGTACTAAAGTTATCATCAAAGATACACGGGATTCTATTACATGTGCTTGAATTAACCACAGAAACATTCTATTTTGCTTGCTACGCACAATAAAACATGCAGTTCAATTTGTTTTGTTTTATGTGTGCCTTTTAAAGTGCCTAACATTTCCCAAACATTTCGATACAGCATGCAAATTGGCAATTGCATGACGTAGGTATTCATTTAACTAGAACTCCAATACTCACAAGCTGCTCATGAACATGTGAATTGATTGCGTCATATAGGACGACCTACCTTACTCCCGAGAAATCTTACGATGCCACCTATATAAGTAATATGGGATGAGCTTGTCGAGTGACTTTTCCAGCTGTATTATTTATATCTATTCGATGAAATTGGTGAAAACTTTTCTAAAGCTTGAAGGCGTTGCAATTTAATTGATGGTATTCTTTCGGGTTGACTTCTATTTTAATAAAGGTATTTTGAATTGAACAGCACGAAATCGGGCTCACATCCCTAAAAGGTATCTCCTTGCAATATTTAGTTGTATGGCGATAGCGACTGCGTATTTTTTTAGGGCAAGCACTTTAAAGTTTAAATTGTTATTCTTCACATGATGGCACACGTTAGTGCTAATACTTACTAGGTCACGGCATACGACAACACGATGTTAACGGTAGCACGGTAATTAATTTGCAGGTTTCCATCAAAATCGTCCAAACCGGACGAGTCAGTCACCGATTCACCCACAAAGCCAAAGGAGAAATTCATGACATTAACGCCAAAAATCAGCCGACAAATCAAAGACGTATTCACCCACAAAAGAAGTAAAGACAAATCTGACAGCAACTTGCAACCTATACCCCAATACGTCCCGATAAGGAAACCAATTTCCGACCAGTTCGTCGGGGGTGAGTTCAAGTTGGCGCCGAGAGCAAGCCGCGAGCGCTTCGCTTCACCCTCGAAGCCCTCGACGTCGACGTCGGCGACGCCCGGGGAGGAGCGTCGTTGCGAGTCACCCGCCGGACCGTTGCACGACGTCCAGCCCCCTGTGCCGCTACCCAGGACCATTCTCCCAAAGGTGTCGCCGAAAGACAGAGTAGAAGACACCGAGGGCTCACCTACCAAACACCCGAAGAGCCCAGACGAAGACGCCAATGGTACTTCCACCGGCGCAGAAGGTGGAACTCGTAAGTATAGAGAGAGTGACATTTGCGAGATCTTCGATTTGAAACGACATTCGATATTCTCAATAGAAGTCACCTTAAGAACCAGGTGGTGGGAAACAGTGCCAACGTGTTGAAAAGTCATAAACAAGTAGAGCCAGTATCTGTATGTTTACTGTTGGCTTATAAATGCTGTCCATGAGATCCAACCATGTCTGCATCTTGGGTCACTATTTTTGCAGTAGATTTGATGACATCAGTACAAGATGCATGCATTAGGTCGTTGCAGTTTAGTTTTAAAAATACACTATCGTCTAGCGAGACTTTTTGTCGGTACGATATACACATTAAGCCCTTTGTCGTCTTCCGCCACATTTGATTTCTGCAGTAATGATTAATGGCGATTAAAGCTTATCAAAATCAAATTAACCGGGAAAGCATCACGCTGCAAAAGCCTTGTCTCAAACAAGATTTTGTGATGGCCCCTGTTGACGTTTTCGATTTATTTCAGCTGAGAATGTAACTTTAAAGATCAGTGAAGACGATGTCAAATACGTCCGGCAAGGAGCTAGACCCAAGAAGAAACGCCAGGCACCTTTGCCCCCGACAAGATCCTCTCTCCCCACAAGCTGTAAAACAATCAGTGAAGCAGTAAGTACCCCAGCCGCTCTAGTTTGTCATTGCTAACTGCCATCTATTTGAATTGATTTTGCAGACATTAAAAATTATGATTGTCTCGATATACAGGATCTATCAAAAGAGGCTTCTCAGTCAGCACCAATCAATTCTGATTGTCCTAGTCCAAGTCCTGAACCTTCGTTGGAGTCGCCAGTGCTTGTGGAAGCGGAAGCAGAGTCGCCACTGCCCTCATCTCCCAGTCCAACGGAGGTCACGAATGAAGACCGCTTGATATAGAGAATATGACATACACATTTCCTGCCTAGGTAGATTAATCGAGGCGATATTTGAAATTCTGTCTTATCTTAGTTACATTCTATCTCCAAATCATACATAACATATTATAAATAATGTGTAGTCAGTGCAATAAAATTTAAGGAACATCTTAACTAACATTTGAACAACTTTCAAATTTAATTTATTTTAGGTCTAGAACTCTCTAGACTGGATGACTATCAGTACATACTCCTGTTAGCGCAACTTCTAGAGTTTTCCCTCATCTTGGATTGTTTCAATAGCAGCAATCCTTTCCAGATGCAGATGCTGTCAAAACTACATACCCTACCCTTAGAACTAATGTACCTAAGGGATGAAATGTCAAAATTGAATCTCTTTGGTTTTCTTTATTACAGAATGTTATATTACCAACTTATATCATTCTTCAAATGTAATTTTTTTAAATACAAATAAAGAGAACATTGCTTAGTGAATTGCTGCCAAAAATGGCAGCTTAAATGATAAAACAGGGAGTTGCTTTTTTACCTGGCAAAAAGTGTCTGAACAATTAGTTAAAGTGAAACTAGATCCCGGAGTGGATGACATTTTTTAGAAGTTTTGCTGCAAACTTAATAATAAAGTGTCTGTGAATAAATTACCTTTCTTTAAGCCTATTTTCGATATTGAATTCGTTGCAAACGGTTGCACTTACAGTATTTGTACTTTAAATATGATTGTATTTTATCAAATTACCTAATGCTAACATTTGAGTTACCTACTTATAAGTTTATTAGTTTGTAGTATTTACTATGCTAGCCAATTATTTTGTTCCTGTAATTTGTAAATCAGAATCAAAACTCAATTTTGTACTATCTACTTTGCACATGGTAAAAAAAAATTGTAGAAAAGATTGAGCATCAGCAAGCCGTAGCTTTCTGATTAGGATTTTTGATTGTGATTGCAGATTGAGGGTCAAACGTTAAATGGTCACATGCTAGAATTAGGCTTCACCAGCTTTTACCTGAAAAAAAAATGTCACCTTCTCCTGAATGACTGTCGGTACTTTTACGAAGAACCATGTAGATGGGGACGCAGCAGCTTCAATTGTTACCTATACTGACAATACCACATTAATATAGGGTGTATTATGGGATTTGGATGGATTGCAATCTAAGTGATCGTCGAATTAACCGATGGGGAGCAGTCGGTTACCAAAATGCGGACATACCGTCACCTATAATGGAGGAGGTGACGTTCTGATTGAAAGACGACCCTCGGCTATTTACAGAGAATTTGTAACTCAAGGAGCTATTGCATTTAGATTACAACAAGTATATTGGATTCCAATATATCCATATGTCCACAATGTGGGTTATCAAAGTTAGTTTTGACCTATTGGCTCGGAGCGCTAGCTCTCGTGTTTACATCTTAACTTACCTTAAAATAAAAAATATTTTATATCCCATAAATTTAAAAAAATCAAAAAATTATCAGCCATACCAATGTGAGGGACTAAAATACATAAAAGAGAGGAGCATGCATAAGCTTTGTACATAGGTACCTATTGTTCATGTGTAGGTCATAGGATCATGTTACTTTGGGATGTCAATAGATTCAACCAACTATAATAGTATTTTTGGATTCAACCATCCCACCGAATTCATTCCTAATTTTTCCTCAGCTCAATCTTTGGTAGTGAGTAGTGAGTAGTGGGCAGTGGCCAAGTCCCAATTCAAATTCCCCCGTTCCGTTGACCCAACAAAATCATATGCTGTTTACATCCTGTTGATGCTGTTGCTATGGTTACCGCTTACCTCAGCATCTATCTGTCACTGTCAGTGTCATCTGTTGTGAACTCCAGCTCTGTGACCTCCAGTTTACTCTAGCTGCTACTTGCTAGTCACGTATTTACAATTCCCATACTCTTTGCACTCTGTAAATATTAGCACGTCATGTGCAATGGGTGATAACTAAACGAAAATTCGGTTTATTACGTGTGAAGCCATATTTTTTGTATTTACTCTAGTTAATTTTAAATGCTTTGACTTTCCACAGTTGAATACTGCTATGGCTAGCAAATTTCTTTACTTTGCTTATGGCAGCAATTTGCTAGCAAAAAGGATTCATATTAACAATCCATCAGCTACTCGAAAAGCAATTGGAAAATTAAAGGTAGGTAGGTATGTAACGCTTTGCCGCAAAACAGCTGTGTACATAGTTCAATAATAGATGCTGTAAATAACTCTTGCCTGGTCTCCCTGTTGCAGAATTACCGATTAGATTTCAACCGATGGTCAAGCGGATGGGGAGGTTGCTCTGCTACAATTGTCCCCGACAAAACGCAGTTTGTCTGGGGCGCAGTGTGGGAGATAGACTCGTCTAACCTGTCAAGCCTAGACAATCAAGAAGGAGTTTCTACTGGCTGGTACATTCCAATCGAAGTGAACGTTGAGACACCTAACGGGGAACAAATAACTTGTAGATGCTATCAAATGGCAGATGAACCTCCACTTCTAAAGAAAGGAGAGATTCTTCCAGACACCAGACGGCCATCCCCAATCTATAGGGAAGTCATAATTCAAGGAGCTTACGAGTCTGGCTTGCCCGATGATTACATTACGCTACTCAAAGCTATTCCCGATAATGGATATAAAGGGAAGATTAAAGTCAACATTGATATTCCTATCGAGAACTGATTACCTGGCAGCTTCAAATAGCTGCTTCTAAAACTCCACTCTTTCGTACACTCATTAAAAGCCAATACGCAGGACTCGTTGATGATCCGCGGATAGATCGTCACAAAACTGTGACACCCACAGACAACCGAAAATTTCGAATCAGATTCACAAACTAACGTATCCATTCTGTGCTTGGATCACAGCATTGAATTATGAGTGTGTTGGCTATGAAGATTTCCATTTAAAATGGTGCTAAAATTCTGTTGCAGTTTCCCAATTTTATTTGTTAAAGTATTAGGTAGATAGTTATGAATTGTCCTAAAATGATGAACCAGCTTACCTAACACTAACTGAACATGGTTCTCAGTTAAGATTAATTGGTACAAATGTATGCTGCCATGATTAGGTATTATTAAAGCTAATATGTTATGAAATTTGCATGAATTTGTTTTATTTTACTCATTCATTTTCAATACAGCTCACCGGATTTCAAATGGGGTATTTTAAAAAACTACATAGAAATTTCAAATAAATTATATTTCCTTCACTTTATTATTCAGCGCACTTTTGCTTTACACACAGCAAACTCAGATAACAAATTTCGAATATAACTTTTGTGTTATATTTAACAGAATAAACGCACATTTTTCTTGCATTACTACGATTACTTGCAAAGCGTACACATTATTTCCACTTAAAGTAGGCATGAACATCTCAATGGTGCGGTTGTGATGGCAATTTGTAACAAAATCAACTTTCAGGCTCGTATGAAGCCCTACCATTCGGAAGGACCAATACAGCTATATCACCACCCCAAGCGAAGGCTGACACAATCGCAAGCCGACCTGTTATCCCTCATGCACCACCTGCCGTTTGATAGTGTCCCGTTCGGTGACCACGTTGATGGTTGCCTCGTAGCTGGGATGTAGCGTGAAGAGTGTGTCAACGATTTTGCGCCCTGACGTGAACTGCTGCACCTTGGACTGCAACAACGCCTTCTCCAATGCGTCGTCGTGCGTCAACGAGTCTAGCTCGTGGCGAGGAAGCTTCACGCTGCAGTGCTCATAGCCGTTCACCTGTAAAGTACAAGAACCAGAGTTTGACAGGGCTGCAGCATATTTGTTTTGGGTTTGGATCAACATTGACATATTTTTAAGACAGAAAACATTTTTTAATTTTCTTATTAAGTTTTGCAACTGCACTTTCCAAAAATGTCATCCACTCCGGGATCCGAACCCGGGTCTTCTAGCTTAACGTGCTGATGCTCAACCGCTGAGCTAATTGGACACTTTAAACAAGTTTCAACTAGTAACATTTTTTAATATTTTTTTCAAAACTTCTAAACAGATTGAGATAACATAGTGTGTATATGCTGTTAAAAATTGTTGTCCTGGCCTGCATTTTTATTAATTAAAATTTATTTTCCAAATCAGCCTTATTTCTGCGCTCCTTTATATCTGCTCTCTGCATTGCCTCTGCAAATGACATGGAGGTGTACCTATACATTGGCTCATGCAAGGTAGCGCAATGCCGAGGGTGGGGCCACTGGTCTCACTCGCCTACTGAGCCCAGTAGTACCTTGTTTCGGCTCTCAGAACTGTTCTCCCTTACGTCACTTACGTGAGACACCGTATATTAATATAAACAGATGATAGGAAAGTGTAGATAGTAATTCTCAATAAATATTGAGTGCCCTCTTTGTGTGAAAACGAAACAAGGAAGAAATAAAACGAGAAGCAATCAAATCTCACCTTGCAGACAAGGTCGAGCTCGTAGCTCAAGTCGACTTGTGGCCACGTTTGCTCAAGCACCCCTACCTCCCAGTTGATTTCTCCGGGCAACCAATCCAGACGATGCGGCGCCGAGAGGAAACCGGCCCACAGCTCTGAGGCAAAGTGTGGTGCCATCGGTGCAAGCAAGATCAACTGCACAGCTAGAGCCCTTTCAAACTGAGGCCCCCGCCCAACGGTTTCTGGGGATGCTCGGCGCAAGCTGTTGGTCAGCCCTTGCATCTTGGAGATAGCTACACTAAGCTGGTACGAGCTCGAGTAGTTAAAAGTGGCCCCCTTCAGATAGAAGTTGCGGCTGTCGAGGAGCTTGCTCTCTTGATCTTGGAATTTGTCTGTCAGTGGCGATGAGTTGGCAAGGTTCGGATCGAGTTTTGATCGCACGTCAATGAAATTACGTAACGTTAGCCAGAGGCGGTGCTGCCACTTGAGGATTCCTGGAAAAGCTGTGAAGAAAACCATTAGTAAATATTGTTTACCTGCCAAGTTGTTCTCAAAGCAATTCACAGACTTCTGTCATAAGCCCATATTATGCCCATTTATCAATATCCATTGTGTTAATAGTTTACCAAATTTATTGATGAGTTCAAGCAAACCAGTTCAAAACAATTTCGAACAAACAAACTATTTCTACATTTCAACTAGTTTCAACTAATTAACTATTTCTACGTTTTTGTGTAACTCACTGTCTTTGGACCAGTTCCTGTGGGAAGTGGGCGCTACATCAGCCAATATCAGCAGCCTAGTGGTGTCAGTTCCGTACTCCTTGAGCATGTCTTCCGGGTCCACGCCATTGTACTTAGACTTGCTCATCTTCTCCCAAGCCGCCACCAGAGGCTGACCCGTTCCAAGCTCTACAGGCTTTTTCGGGTTTGATAGGTCGACCTTGTCTCTCGACAAATACTTTCCCGTTCCTTTCAATCGATAGCTTTTCCCCATCACCATCCCCTGGACCAGCAACCGTTTGAAAGGCTCTCTATGCGGCAACATTCCATACGCATGAAGGAAATGACTCATGAACCGCGCATAGTACAGATGCAAAACTGCGTGTTCCTTTCCACCAATATACAAGTCGACGGGCATCATTCTCGCTTTTTGCCGACTAAACGGATGCTCTTTGTTCTTTGGATCAAGGTAGCGGAGAAAGTACCACGATGAATCTACAAAGGTGTCCATCGTATCAGTTTCACGGGTGGCTTCCCCACCGCAAGTGGGACATATAGTTTTTAGCCAGTCTGTGGCATCTAGTAAAGGTGACTGTCCCCGTGATGACAGCTTGTCGATCTTTGGAAGGGTCAGTGGGAGCTGGCTGTAGCGCAGCGGCTGCGGTTCAACGCAGCTCTTGCAATGCACCATGGGAATCGGTGTGCCCCAATATCGTTGCCGGGAGATCAGCCAGTCACGGAGCTTGGAGCTTACCGGGTAACCGCCTATCCCTTGCTGCCTCGCAACTCGGCATACACTTTCCTGAGACACACTCTCGCCCTTGGTGTTGACAAACGCTCTATCTGCTTCTTCAGATGGGACCGGGATGGGAATGTTTGCCTCAGAGGCAAATATCCTGTCATTTTCGGATATTTCCGGAATTCCTAGATGACTATCGGTGCCAGGTTCATATTCTACTTGTTTGGTGACGAAAATGGGAAGGAGCCTACCCGTGAATGGATTGCACGCACTAACTTTTAGCTTCTTACTGTTCCCTTCATCAGGTAATGAGGACTCATAGTTCTCTGGTTTGTCTAGAACACTTCCAGGAGCGACTGCAATAAACGAAACATAACTAATCATTTCAGGACTTTTGGTCCAGAACAAAATGGTCTCTATGTTTCCTTCAGATTCTTTATCTATTGCTGGATCATCTAATATAAATTCTAGTCTAACTCCGTCGCATTCTCCTATCCAATGTTTCTGAAGTTTTGTAATATCACGCCAATCTCTTAAGATCGGATCGTCAAGGCCGTCTAGCAGTGACTTTGCAAACCTCGTGGTCCGGACAAACCACTGATTCAAAAGCTTTTTCTCAACTTTAGCGCCGGACCGCCACGAGCAGCCGTTCTCGTCAACTTGCTCGTCAGCCAGCACCGTCTGGTCAACTGGATCCCAATTCACAACAGCCTTTTTTCTGTACACTAACCCAGCTTCGTTCATTTTCAGAAACAAATATTGTGTCCAGCGATAATATTCCGAATCACAAGTTGCAACTTCTCGGTCCCAATCAAAGCTACAACCGAGTTTCTTGAGCTGGTCTCGCATGTGATCGATATTCTCACGGGTCCATGAAGCTGGCTCAATGCATCTTTCTATTGCAGCATTTTCAGCTGGCAGTCCAAATGCGTCCCAGCCCATTGGATGGATAACCTGCATTAAAAATCAAAGATTTGCTTACAGAACAGACTTTTAATTACACACAATTTAAAAATATAATCTCTGTAAGCAACAAGTTGTCTCTTGAGGTTGTGTTGGCATTAAATTAAGTATACTAGGTAGGTATACAACATACGTTTTTACCATTCATCCGGTGAAACCTTGCCATAGTGTCACTTATTGTATAAACCCGCACATGGCCCATGTGTAGGCGTCCTGAAGGATATGGAAACATCGAGAGGACGTAATACTTCGGAAGAGAACTGTTCTCGTCGAACCTTGCAACTCCAAGTTTGTCCTGCCATTTTGCTTCTATTTTGTGTTTAATTGCTTCCGTTAGGTCTACGTTCTGTGAAACACGAGAAAAAGTTAGTTCTGTCTCCATATCAGAAAGGATTTCTTCTGAATTAGACTTTTCCATTTTTGTCTGAAATAAGGATCAATACATAACCTAACATAATCCTTACCCACTCGTTTATTCCATTATAAACGGTACGGAGTGGTTCGATTTGAGCAAACCTCTTATTAAATAGCGTTCTTTTCATGATTTTGATGGAAACTCATTAAGAGTTCTCACAAGTAAATAAAAAAATTGCGAAATTGCTATTGGCTAGATGACAGATCCCAACCAAATCTATTGCTAATAGACGCTGCCATCTTGTAATTGAACCACTGCCTTCTTTCCCTGAGGCGCCTGTACCTCGCCAGAGTTTTATAAAGCAGGCAGTGGGTTTCTTCGAGGAACAGTGGAAATCTGAAGGTATTTTGGGAATTTATGTCGGCATTTAATCCGGCTAGAACTAAACAATCTTACCTTTGTGCACAAAAATATTACCACCGTTAAAATATTGTCCTTACACTCTTATGAAGCTTGAAATAATAAGTCGATTATTGTAGTATTTGTGGATGTGTTTTTGGTTAAAGTGCAGGGCTGACGTGCTTTGGCACCGCTCTATCACACTGCTTTTAAGATTTTGTTGACATTCTTGTTTCAGCGTTAGGATGGCGCCCAAAAGGAATAATATGATCCCTAATGGGCATTTCCACAAGGACTGGCAAAGGTTCGTGAAAACCTGGTTCAACCAGCCTGCCCGTAAGATCCGGCGACACAACACCCGAGTGAAGAAGGCTCGTGCAATTGCACCCCGACCAGCTGCTGGTCCCCTGCGGCCAGTCGTTAGGTGCCCCACCTTCCGCTACCACACCAAGTTGCGTGCTGGACGAGGATTCACCCTTCAAGAAATCAGGGTAAGAACCTAAGTGACATGACACCACTATCAGCCCCACAAGCTTGCAAATGGAACCACACAAAACGCTGTCCAGCCAGCCCCCATTATTAATTTCTTGTTTTGTGTGTACAGTACATAAACTATGAGTTGGAAAAGTTGGAGTCTTGAAATGTGGGTAACACTTCAATGATACCTGCTAAATTATATAGCCACTCCGTCATGGGAATGAATAACGTTTTAAGTACTTACAATGGGCATATCATGTAACTGCTTTGAGATGTTCTAATAAGCAATTTTCCATTGTCTTTCAGAAAGCCGGTCTTAACGCCAATTTCGCCATGTCAGTCGGCATCTCGGTCGATTACCGACGTCGCAACAAGTCGATCGAAGCTCTCCAACAGAACGTCCAGCGACTAAAGGAGTATCAATCTAAGCTGATTCTGTTCCCATTGAAGAAGAAGATCCTAAAGGGAGAAGCAACAGAGGAACAGCAGAAGTTGGCAGTTCAGCTGAAGACTACAGTAATGCCCATCAAGCAGATCCAGCCGAGGTCAAAGGCCCGTGTGATTACCGAGGCAGACAAGAAGTTCTCTGCATTCACGCAGCTGCGCAAGGCTCGTGCTGATGCCCGGCTTGTGGGAGTCCGAGCCAAGAGGATCAAGGATGCAGCCGAGAACCCCGATGATGTTTCCAAGGGTGCTGCTGCCAAGGACGGAAAGAAGGCAAAGAAGGCGGCAAAGTAATCCGTGCGGCTTGCGATTCTGTCATTTAACCTTGGAAGTACTTTGTGTAAAATAAAAAATTGAAAAACTTACTAGAGAATTTATTATTTATTGGAGGAAGAACGCATGCTGCATCCAAACATGAGCATGTCACTTAGTAAGTCACAATCCCGTCGGAACAATTACAAGGCGAAATTGCTTTCACCATGCTTTTGACATAGAGCTGATATAGCCATAGAATAGAGCTCTGCAAAAATAATGGGAAGATAAATGTTCTTTCACTTAATATCTACGCCTTTTCTCAACAAGAGTTGCTAGAAGGGTCAGATTAATAAAAATGGCCGGTCAGGGTATCTGTGCAGAACGCAGCCAATTGCTCTAGCCTATTTACATCACTGTGACTTGAAGATGCATAACTAATAACATCTTCATAATCGTTAAGGCTTCAAACCAGATATAGTAATCACTCCATGGGGTTATATCAGTGGTTCTCAAACTTTCTGTGTCTATGGCTCCCTTAGCAGCATGATTTTTATAAATAACCTAATTGTGACGATATAATGACAATATAAGTTATGTCAATCGTACCATAAATCGTGAACAAATATTATGTCTACAGAAACAAATGAAATGCAGGTTTTTGTCCAATTTCGAATGTCCCTGGGAGCCGCAACGCAGTTTGAGTGTCACTGGGTCATATAATGGTTCAACTGATTGAATGTTACAATGGTAAAACAAAGAGAGACCATGTAAAGAAAATACAAATTCTACTTGAACCAGCTGCTTTAAGTACATATGCTCAAATACAGTTCTGAAACCTGTCGTTTAAATACTTTGCCTTCCATTACTTAAAATTATGACATTAAGGGTGTTAGCATCTCCCAAACAAATCACTTTTTATCACTTTTAATGCATCAGCTTAACTCAATAAATTGCAAATAATTTACGAACGGTTGGCGTAATCTAAAAGCAATGTTTTGTTTGATTTGAAAAGAAAACTCTTCAAGATATTTTTTTTCTGTGGCTTACTTATTTCTGGGTGCTCACAGAAAAAATGTAAGGAACGGACTTAA
>LVVV01432325.1:0-16748 GCA_001676325.1 Amphinemura sulcicollis
CAAGACTGAACTAGGCCGCAACTCGCTCCTGAGCAAAACAATTCGTGACTGGAACAACATCTCCAACTACGCAATGAAGGCCCTAAAAAGCGTAAAAAACATTAAGTAACCTTTAGCAGTTAGAAAAACCAAATGACAAAATACTAGATGTTACCAAAACCCGAGATGCAACCACCAGAGGAACTTGTATTAAATGTAACCCAATGTTAATATATAAGTCCTAAGTTGTATATAAATAAATAAAATAATAAATAATAAACAACATCAAAACATCAATCGAACTGCCTGTTCTTGTTTTGAAAATCATTTTTGTCTTACTTGACTTTATCTTGACGCATCAGCGTAATTACAGGCTAACTGACGAGGCACATTCCACTCACCCGACCACGGCGTACTTTTCGCCTTTCCACACGATCTCAGCAGCGGCGGCGGAAGGGGCAGTGGGGGCGGCAGGCCTCACAACAGCAAACGTGCCGGTTGCTGCCACATGGTCCAGCAACGCTTGGAATTCGCCGGGAACGTCTGCACGCTTCCAGCGCTCGCTGTCCAGCAACAAGCCCAGCTTGGTCTTGCGCTCTGCATGGAAACGCTGTACGAACTTGCTGGCCTGGAGATGGAATAATTTGCGTCAACTCCCTCAAACTTTAAATCTGTGTGGACTGTTAGTTATTTGCAATAAGCGCAAACAGTTGCCTGAATGAACCCCATGGCATTGTTCAAATTTTTGCCGTGACACCAAAGCTGTCTATAAATTGGGAATTACTTGCAACTTATTAGCTTACCAATACTAATGAGTGACTGATGAGAAAAATTATATACCCAACAGATTTCTGCTTGTTGGCCGTGTAGCTGCGCCAAGAGTAGGTATCTCAGACGAAATGGAGGAAATCCAGGACCAGGGTTAGGAATTGGAATCTGAATGAAAAGAATTGATTTTTTTGGAACAGGAATCAGATTTTTTAATTTTTGGAGAAACAGAATTAGTATTAAAACTCAATTTGTAACAAATGTGACTCCTGCTCAATCCATACCAAATGTAACTTAGCATTAGGAGTTAATATCATAACAGCTGCACTTGCCTGGACGTTGAACGCCGAACGAAGCGCATGGCTGGCCCTGCCGCAGACTTTCTCGCACTCGGAAGTGAAGTGGTCCATGACCCTGGCCAAGTCACAGACCTGCGCAGCAGTTGCCTTATCCACCAGCCAGTAGGAGCTCTCTGTCTGCAGGCAAACACATTCCATTTGAATCGACAACCTACGCCAGAGCATGATAGGAGTTCGCAAGATAATCCGGCTAGATGGTGGCAGTGTTGGCAAGAAACGCAGCCGGCTAGACTAGTTTGGAGAGTTTAGCAATAAAAAGCCTTCTAAATGCCATGTATTTGATTGCTCTTAAAGTTCAAATCTTGCCACAATATTGTTCATAGATAGATGCAAACTAAAGGAGACGAAACTAAGTTAGTGAGTTACAATTGTCTGGCCGGGCAATACCCCGGGCAGTAAAATTGTTATTTTGACGATGACCACTGAAATTCACTGCACATTAAACGTTCGCCTGAAAAATAATTATAGATTCGTTTTGTGAATCTGGGCCCTGGTGTCAACGCCATGAAAGAAAGGGGTGGTGTTCCAGGACTCACCCACGCATGAGGTTCACTGGATAAAGCCATAGCTGCGTTGGAGTTGGAGTTGGTGGCGGAGGGAGCCTGAGCAGTCACCAGCTGAGCAACGCGCTCGTGGGCGCAATCGCAAACAGCCGTCATCAGGTCCGCCAGTTTGCCTGCCACGCGCGTATGCTGCTCCGCAGTAAGGATGTATTCACCCTCATCACCCCTGCCAAACATTAGGGACATTGTCAATGTGGCCTTTCAATATCATCAGCCATCACAGTTATTACATATAAGTATAGCCTACTAGATATCAGGTTATTCCATCAAGATATGAAATCAACCAAACAAAGGATAATAACCCATTACTTTGAACGAATATTGGTTTTTTACGGCGCGTCAACCGGTTGGTACCCACTTCACGTGGAACAAATCAGTACCATCACCCCTGCAACAGCAAACAATTTTTGGTAACAATGAGATGTGCATACGTGTCTATAGGCAGCTGCATGTCCCCGCTGGCTCTACCAGCACTAGCAGCAGCAGCTTGTGCCATCACGTCATGCGCGGCTCGCACACGGAGGATGAGACGGAGCAGTGTTTGAGTCGTGTCTTCCACGAGGCGGATCCAGTCGTGTAGCGCCATGGTCTGAACTTCATCCCCAAGGCCCGTGAGGGACAGCTCACGGTCGCCCGCATCGCTCGCTGCTATCACCTCGATCACCGTCTGGCAAATGCAGAGGTACCGGTAAGATAAGGCAACGTTGAGCTGCTGGTTCATATACGTTTCGTGTTGTTTTATACAAGAGAACAATAGCATTACATTTACATGAGAAGGCCTAAAACAAAAGTTAAGTCGACAACAGTCCTCATTTTAACCACATTGCAGCAAGTCACATACACCCTGTTTCACTCTTCCTAAACACTAAATTCATTCTTTGACACACTATTCAAATATTGTGTGAAATTTAAAGCAGAAATCTTTGCAATATCTATTGGGTCTTGTTAATCTAGGTAGCTTGCATGAATAGTGTCCCACTAAAATTGACACCATTCCCTTTGTCAATAGCAAAAATAGTTAGACGTGGACAAGTAGACGGCGAATTTTCCATTTAATAGTTCCTAGCTTGCTGTGCGGACCAAAGCTATAGATTTCTTTCTATTAAATGTTCGTCGCCTTCCAAATCGAGATGCAAATGCAAGATACTATGACCACTTGTGCCTAAAGACTGACCAATTAAGTAATTATGCGTATGTAGTACGAAACAAATGTAAACAGCATCCTCATAATCATGGCAATCAAAAGCGATTTCTGATACTGAAAATGATGTTCCGTAGGATAGTTACAAGCATTGTACATATTGTATGTCGGTGTATTTTACATGTGTAATTCTCTAAGCAATGGGAGATCAGTGTAAATTTTATCTGTGCCAGCATGCTGTACCTGTTTGACAATGGCCTTCATGGTGGTGAACGCTTCATCCTTGTAAGTGTCAACGAAGGAGAAGTGCTTCTGTCGCAGCATGCCCAGCACAATAGAGACAAGCTTGTCCCCTTGCAGCACTTGGTGGGTGTCTGTCAGTGGTCGGTTCAGATCTGCAGTGGCGTACCTAGGCCGGGTCAACGAACAAACCACCATAAAGAATATGAATAGATATGCATAGAAAGGTGCTCTGTGCCTGCCTTCCTAGTACGAGGCTTAAGGTTGTGGTGACCGGCTATTCTGATGGTACACTTTCATGATTTCCAGAAACCATTCAAAGCAAATCCTAAGACATTCCCTCAACCAAAAACGCTGTCTGGTTTTTTTGGGGCTTTAAGAGATTGCCAGCAATTCAAGCCAGGCCTCAATGATTTAAGAGTTTTTGACTTCATGGACAAGTTTAGATTACACTTCAAAAAGTTTTGAAAGCTGTTTATTAAATCTACCTCTGAAATTCAGCTGCAAGCATCTTGTCTATCATGCGCTCCATCTCCAGCAGCTGTGGCCCAAGATGGCGGAAGCTGTGTACGCCTGCCAACTCCTGAGCGAGGATCTCCTGTGTGGTAGAAATTAGGTCCAGGGCAGCTACGTAGTCTGGCGTTGAAAGCAGCAGCTGGATCATCGGTTGCGTTTCACGAACACTCGACATCAGCTTGAGCTGAAAGCCATTTAAAATTACAAGACAAAGTTTATGATAATGGACAACAGTGTTTAGTTCATGTTGGTGAAATTGGGAATTGATATCACATGTGACATAAGGAATGGGTCTGAAACAAGTAAATGCCTACCTTGTGATAGACGAGGAGATTGTTGCGGCGCGCTCTCTCCGCACGAAGAATAGCAAGAGAATCTTTTACTAGTGTCCCATCGATATGCTGGATGTTGGTCCTGAAAGAGGGCGTCAGCCATTATCCTCCCAATCATCTCATGCGATATAAAAACATCCCAACCTTGCAAAGGGCTAGACCCATCATTATCAAGTTGATATTCATGGCAGCTAAACTTACTCTGCATATAGCCTTACTTTTTTGGATCCCGCGCAACCGCGTGGAAAATGCAACTGGGATTGGCAAGGCCACAGTTAAACCAAATACTATTAAAATATTGGAGTTATCAAATCTTAGAGTGGAAGGAAAGTGAGACAGGAAAAATGAGCTCCCGGGTTAATATCGCGGTTTGAGTGCACATTTCCCCTCTCACTTTCCTTCCATCCCTTGCTTGCTGCTTTTGACCAGAATTGCCAAAAATTTGTAATGTTGGAGTTTTTCATATTTTACCTAAGTGCAGTGACAACAGTGATGGTCTGGCCCAGCTGCTCCATGAGTGCGTCGTGCGAAGTCATTGCATGGAAGAACGAGTCGGACTTGTGCGCGACCTGTCGCGCTATCTGCACCTCCACCAGGTCCAAGTAGGTAGTCAGCTGCCCAAAAAAAACCACGTGCCAGGTTAGGATTTCAGAGGGCCAAATCTTCAAATTATGTCAAATGTGTTTTCAAAGTTTTCAAGCCATTTTTTGAAACTTCGAGGACAGATATGCGCACTGGTTTGCACTGCCAAGACGTTTACCTGGTCGAGGCGTGCCGTGCGTTCGTGAAGTGCGAGTGATGCGTCCGCACCGAAAGCCGCATTGAAAGTCTTGAGATCACTCAGGTCGATGTTTGGTTCAGTGAACACTCGGGGCACCTCGCTAAGATCAAACAGCTGCAGCGAGTCTGGAACAGGCAAACCACCTACATTGCCGTCTCGAGTGTATAGACACTTGCAGAGACATTCTGAGTGGCTGCATTCGTTAGTTGGCTGTTTGGTTCATTGCATGTGAATAAAGGCTTCTAATACTGCCATGAGTGCATTAATGTATTTTGATTCTTTCCAAACTATATAGAACTTTCAAATTTTTTTGCATTGTTGAGACAAGAAACTGTGAAGCTTGAAATAATTAAAAGGTTTGAGCAATCAACAAGAGAAATATTGACGGCAGAGATCGCCACCTGCGAGTTGTTCTACTATTGGCAAGTGGTACGATATGTTTATTATAGCTTGAAGACAAAATGCAGGTGCTCACCAGCATTTGCACGAATGCTTCTGCCAATTCGCAAGCTGGGGAAGTGGTCGCGCAAATCCTGCACCTGGCTTTTAGTTGCTCCTGAACCCATCGTGGTGTGCCTGTGCATGCGCTGAAAAAAGCATACAATGTCACTAATTTCTTAAAAGAGACATCCGAGTTGCTTATATGCTCAAAATAATTTTCCAGCCACCTAAGCAAAAGTTTTACTCTCCTATGAAACGATGAGCAATGTATGCCCACCAAGGAAGTGGAGATGCATTTCCCAACGACTGATCACCTTCTGGAACACAGCCTTTTCGTTTTTTGTTTTGCCAAACATGGTGTACCAAATGCAAAATGCAAACTTACTTTAGCAAACTTTTTCCTGTACATTTCAAAGTGCATGTTGGTGATTTCAGGAAAGTGGTGCGGCCGTGGAACATCAGTCTTCTCCACGAAACCTTCTCCCCAGAGCTTGGTGAAGAAGTCTCGCTGTGATTAACAGAAACCAACCAACATAATGAAACACGCCAATTAGGTCAGCTCAAGATTTCCACAGCCACCTTCTATGACGCTTGAATATTTGAAAAAGAAGTGTGTAATGTTTAACAAAGAAATGACTGGAAAAATAGGTCAACCATTTTACACTGGATTGTACATCAAATTAATTTACAACTTTAGCAAGCTTTCATTTTGTCTGATGAGAGACAAGAGTATTTGCTACTTTGGAAGTCTTGAAAAGTCTTGGAACGTGCTAGGTCATGATTGTACGTCCCATGTCAGGTCTTGGCATTGCGCAACCAAAATTGCATCCTTTTCCAGAATGATTTTTTTATCGAGATTTCACTTGCACTAAAACTTATTGAACATCTTGAAATAGATGAAAAATTGACCCTTGTGCTATCGTTAGAAGTTAAAGGAAGCGAATAGAGAGCATTTTCTGATTAGGAGCCAAGAAATTGAAATTACTGTACACCATATTAATTAAAAACCATCAAACTTGTTGCAAGTATGACGTGAACTGAACTTTCTCAGTCACATAAAATTAAGCGCTCAGACAAAGCAGATATTCTATGCGCAGCCAGACAGAGTTGCAATGAGTATCACACCTCCGAACTGACAGTTAATTATACAGTGTGGATTTTAAAATCATGAAAATCTGTCTTAAAAACACAGAGCAATGGCATAACCGTATACCACTCATACTTAACTGCATAGCAATTAATAAGGAATCAAATGCTACTAATTAATGACAAATGGGGTCTTGGAAAAATGTTAGTTATTTTCACAAGACAGCTACTGCAGCCCACGAGAGTGGGCCATTTTAATCGACGTTCTTGATGTTACTCGGAAACATTGTGATGCTTAAGTTAATGCTTCGGAAATTTTTTGTATGCAAGTTTAAGGGTAATTAAAAATAAAATTAAAAACATATTTTAGATATTTCATCAGTTTGAAAAAAGTGTAAATTTCAAAATATGTTAGGAAAAGGCATGAAAATCATGAAGAAGTTAAGTTTTTTATGTATAGTTTTTTAGTTAATATTTGCTTAGTGTAGACAATTATAGCAGCTTTGATTGTTCATTTACTTCGACTTTGTTTAGTTGAGCCGAGCGCACACCGAGAGTGAAACAGCAACTTATTAATCACGGTTAATATTTGCCGTCTCTTTCTCAGAGTGCACTCAATGCACATAGATGCCAATCGTATTTGGCAAAAATGTACATCCAAAAATCCTTGATTAGTAGTTTGATTTTGGTCATAATTAAAATCCAAATTAAATATTACTGTGGGCATATAAATTAGCTTGGCTATATTAAGGGCAATTTCAAATGCTTGAATTTGGATATATAGAAAGAACTCAAATTGAATTTGACAAAACTAAGGCTTAAAGATTAAAGTCCTCATAGTAAAATTATCTTAGCAAACTATTCTCAATAATGGACAAGATTTTGAAACTACAAAAAAATTATTACAGCAGTACAAGGACAGCAGTCTTTAAGACGTTAGCTCAATAATTTTAGGTAAGTAGGTAGTACGGAGAACTTAGCTCAGTTTGGAATGTTGTGGTATCTATGTAGGTACCCAAATAAATAATGAAAATTATGTCAAAGTCCTGTATATAGCCTTCATGTGCTAACTTTTTTACACAAGTCCCTTACAAAAATCTGCTATTAAGTTCCATTTGGGTACCTACTTGGTATGTGGTTGGCATACCAAATGGGTGCAGGTTCAGCATTTCATTTCAATAAACTAAGCCCGTTTTTCCTACACAGTGCTCTAACAGTACCATGCCCTAAATGAACGCAGTACCTGCTTCCCAGCATTTGGATCATTTAAGACTGCCGGCAGGTTTTGAGAGCCTGAATAAACGGTCCACTGGCTGTCTCCGACGACGGATGGAAGAAGAGTATTAACTCCCGGTCGAGACATCTTCTTCAAGCTATTCTTTGTGCCATTGATTGAGGCAATCGCTGTCTGCATCGCATTGACGTGATGTTTGACAACATGATCTCTGTAGTCTTTGTCGCTTACCCCATCCAGAGGCAAGGAATAACATACTTCGTTGAATCCGTACCGACAAACAAACGAACCGCCTTCCTTTGTGCAGTGTGTTTGCCGCAGGTGCCTAAAGAAAAACCAGGGTATTAAGTTCTGACTACATATATGAAATCTGCTTATAATTTAAAACCTAGGATACAAATGATAGTTAAGACTTGCTAGTGCACGTATCGACAAACTAGGTAGGTACTATTCAATGTGATTGAGACAACCTTAACGCTAACTGCCAACTCATCAAGACCTTATATACATACTTGATAAATTCGTCCTGAATTTTGAAATCAAGTCCATTGCAATAATAGCATTGCTTCCAGGCAATCTCCGGTCCTGCATAGATTCCGATACTATTGGTCAACATAAGAGACTTTCTTCGTGATAGCGCCCCAGCTGCTATACTTCAGAACTATGATGATTTGGAACAGTATGATCCATTAAAGATCAATTTTTTATGGCTAGCTTTGTTTGTCCCACTCGGATTTGCAATTCATTACTGAATGAGTAAGAACAGGCCCCATATTAGATGGGTGGACCACTATGCATGGTAAACTGGTTCATGACTTGCCGTAATAATTGCAATAGAAATAGGGGCCAGTCATCAAAAACAATCTCATGATATTTGCAGCAGTAAGACTTTACCAACTTTGGACAAGCAAATTAACTAGTGATCTGAATTAAATACATAAACCCACGAGCCGAAGTCAATATTGCTCGTATACCTAACCTTACGCCACGACCGCCATTTAAACTCACTGTCAGAGTCAGCTGGATACCAGCTCGGAACACAATCGTCGTGGCCTGCCGATATCACCCGAAAATTTACAAACCTTACGATAGACGGCGACCCAGATTTATTCACACCCTGTAAGGGAAGTGATCATGATGTGCGTTGTACTCATACGTCTATGCATCCAGAGAGTATAATGGTTAATACGCACGATATAATTATCCAGACAAAATTCTTAAAATTCAAATGTTTTATTTCACTATAGATAGGTATCACAGTAGTACCTTCACAGTCGGCGTTGCTACAATTTGCATTTATTAATGACCTACCTATGCAAAAATATCCGTCAATTTGTTTAAATGCCAATTAAGAATGAATATCAAAAAAGATCACAACATGCTGTTATCAGAAAACGCAAATATATTCGAGCTAGCGGCTGGCACGTCACCGCCTGGTATTGACGTCAAGAACAAGGGTTATGGATTCTGCTTCCTAATGTATTGAGAAGTCTTCGACAATGTCTTTGGAACCATTGCTTAACGCTATTTAAGACATTGTATTTTAGGATTTGACTATCATTCCCAATTCAATACATAATATAATATAAAAATAATAATATACCTAATAAAGTAAAGCTAATATTCTCTTAAAAATTAGTTTTTACTAAGTAAAAGAAAATTGTAAGTTGTGAAAATTTAAAACTGACTGTCAAGATAACATGTTTGTGTTTTATGTGACAATAAACGCATATTATTATTGTTATTATTATTATTACTAGATTATCTGTGGACATGTTCCAAGCCCATCTACCGCTAAACTACCAGCTCCCTGTGTGTCTTTCTATAAAGAGGCACCATCGAAAGGAAAGTATTTTCTTTTTCATGAAAATTAAGGATAGACTGTGGAAACAAGAAATCCTGTACATGGCAGAAGAAGACACTGGCCCATTGGCAGTAGTTATTTTTCGAATACGCGAAGTAATACCAGGAGTGGTGAAGGGGAGAGAAGCAACATCCATTTTCATTTCCCACTCATTTCATCTTATTTTGTATTCCTGTTGTTTTCGATATTAGTGACATTTGCAGCATTTTCCAATTAAAACAGATGTTCAAGGTATACGCATTACCTACGTATGCGTACGATCCAAATTAAGAAATGGTAGGTCCCTCCCTGCTAGTGCTATCACCGGAAGTGCAAGCGCCGAGAATGCGTTTCCCAATGCTCCTTCAGCCCAACATTTTCAAAACCCCTTCACCCTTCTACAATTCCCTTCAAGTCACCCCTTCCGCTTCTTCAGCTTAAAAAGTCGCGTCAGCCATAACAGCTCAGGCAGCACCAACAGCTTCATCTGTAATAATCCCGACCCAAGAGCCATTAACGCCCTTACAGCTTACAGTCTTCAGCTAGCTTCTTCAGTTTCAACCGCCCCAACAGCTGCAGTCCCAAGAGCCCCTTCAGCCCCAACAGTTCCAGTCACAAGAGCCCCTTCAGCCCCAACAGCTTTTGTCCCAAGAGCCCCTTCGGCCCCTTCAGCCCCAACAGCTCCTGTCCCAAGAGCCCCTTCAGCCCCAACAGTTCCTGTCCCAAGAGCCCCTTCAGCCCCAAAAGACCCAACAGCGTCACCAGGCCCGGCTACGCTATTCGTGCAGGGCTAATTTTCTCGTCGCCTCTGTGCGGTATACAAGTGCCAATACGGACAACTGCAAGCTACTGCTGCATTCCTGTCGGTACTGATTTTGGGGTTGAGTGCGCAAAGATGAAAGGCTATCTTCGCAGGTCATTTGTTTACTGATAATAAATCGCTATAGCCAAGGTCACATTAGACTATATGCCATCCGATTTAACGAAATGTTTTAAAACAATCAGTTGGATTCGGACAATGAGACTGGTACAAGTCTCTTAGAGATTATCCTTTTTGAGATTCTGTTTTCAGTTGTGTCTAATGAAGATGTCATTGAAACTCTAAGAAGAGATTCAATTTTGCTGTCAATCATTTCACCTGATTTTCGAACAAAATCGTCGTGTGTATGCCACTGGAATCAACGGAAGTCTTAAAGTGAGTAACAAATATAATGGTGCATGCAGATTTAATCCTAGTATGAGTTAGTTTAAATCGCAGAAAGATAACAGAATAGTTTTGAATTGTGTTTTGAAATATTTCGTCTTCCAATGCAACGAGGGGTCGAGGGCGTGTTCAAAAGTGAGCACCACGAAATCTACGTCGCAAAGGACTCGTCGAAAGAAAGGTCAAGAGTGGAACATTCTTGCGGCAGGGTTTATCATTGACGATCTGATGTTGTTTGAAACTTGCCTGGAATTTAACGGTTCGGACTAGCAACAAAAAATGTAGATTCGAAACTCATCGCTGGTTTGAAGTTTGCAAAAATAGAGAAACTCTACATTTCCCAACAATTAGAATCAAGCTTCCGTATGTAAAATTTCAGCAAAATATAATAAAACGAAAGTCATTTTCATACGATGAAGGTTTGCAGAGCTGTAGGTATCACCGGAAACCCTGAGCAGAGGCCAGGGGTCAAGTTTACACCATTCAATGGGATCATGAAAATGGACAGACGTCAACGGTTCAGAAACAATTCGGTGCAGAAGTTTGCTGCGGAGCGCTTTCAACCCTTCATATGACCAGCGCTTTGCCTTCTTGCTCTTGTTACCTGAATCATTGTTAACACAAGTAATTTGATTGAAATACTTGATTTATATGCAATTCTACAGAGAGACGAAGCAATTTTGTTGTTTACTCACTTGGTCGCAAGTTATTTTCTACATTTCACGTGAGCGCTATGATCGCTATGGCCTAAGTCAGTAAGATTGCTCTCAGAAAATCCGTTCTGCGCTTCCATGTCTAAATTTCACAATGCCGAAATTTCTCCATAGGTGATGGTATTCAAACTGAGTTAAATGTGAATCTATAATATCTCCCTTTTAGGATCTTCACAGTGCAAAATGTTTTCTCGTCATTTTAGAATTCGTTGCATTAAAGATTTTGTTTTTGTCATCAGCCAAAATAACTTGTTATAACTTGCAGATTGATACTTTTCTGCTTAAGACATTAAATTGCATATTTCCGATTGACGGAATCGTGCACTGATCACTGAATTTTGAAACTTATGTCATATGTGTAGCGGTACGTGACATGAGCATCGTGTAACGTTTGCATTTGATTTGGAGATTCTGGCCACTTTCTTTCTGTCAGGCTTAGATTGACAATTTAAGAATGCTACTTAAAAGTGCCTACTCGCGTAGCAGCCATCGTTTAAGTTTGGTCCTCCTTGAAGCGAATTAATGTTCGAAACCCTCTTAAGTTGTTCCTAGTTTCAAGAGTTAGGATTTTGAACAATTACTTCACAGGCCACAGATAATTTGTTAAAGTACGTAAATATGAGCCTCGGTTACCATCTCTAAGATGCAAACATATGCAATTCAAGACACTTAATGCCACTCACATTATTTTTATATTTCACTAGAGTAAAGCGAAAAACGACTTCGACTATCAATTGATTTCTATCTACTCAAATTACTTTATTGCACGTGTGATTTAAACAATTAAACGCAGAGCCTAAAATATTCCACTGACATTCCCAAATATTAATGACAAAAATATGACATGGCAACCAATACTTGAAACTTCTTCAAATACCTGGTCAAGTAGGTACCTGAAAGTAAGAGCAAGTAGGTGATCAGTATTTTGGTAAACTAGGCTTTCTTAAATAGTGAACGCGGCTGGCGAGACTTTGGCCTTAGAACGTTTGCAGTGACCTTGAGGTGAGGTTGAAAGTAGCAAACGAGTCAAAGCATTTCAATGTATTTGCCTTATATTAAAATGGATCAAATGTTCAGCTTTTATGAAAAATGCAAAAAGAAAATCAGAGTCAAATGTCACGAAGTGTGCATCTAGATCCAGATTACGATATTCTATTTTACGCCAAAATAAAATTATATAGCTGTTTACCAATGGACCAGAGCAGGAATTGCTTAGTTCAAAACTAAACTCTGTAGCATTATATTAAAAAATCTTTAAAAATGTGCTGGGATGTTGAATCGCGTCCTGGTATTTTGTTGGAAATGAAAAGAATGCACCGATTGCAATTGTGCACTTTGATTTGTTCCAGGCTCACTGCGAAGACTGATCGAACGCCGAAAAGAGAAGCCCCATTTCTCCGTGGATGGTGATTCAATCATCCTTGTCAAATTGACGGCGTCAATCCTCCCAAATATCTCCACTGCAATTTTCCCTGTCTATCTGCAACTTCATCCACCAACAACTTCTTCCTACTTTCCAGTCATTTGAGCTGCACTCTGATATTCCAGTGTTTGGAGTCGACCTAGTGCTCGTTGCCTTCGTCTTCCTAAGTTCCAGTCAACCTTCCGTTCCGGCGCTGCGTGGAATGTCCATTGTGTGTGCTCTCCCATCAAGCCGGCTATGCGTTCGTCCTACACACCCTCTCCTCGATGGGTGCACTGATGGCCGGCCCACAGGGCAGACAACGCAGAAAACGCAGCCGACGTAGCGGCCCGTGTGGTCTTAGCGATCGTAGCGATCCGAGAGTGATTAAAGATACTCTTCTCGAGTTTGTCGCTAAAAGATGGCACTCGATTTCGTGGCCGGCT
This sequence comes from Amphinemura sulcicollis, assembly GCA_001676325.1. Lineage (NCBI taxonomy): Eukaryota > Metazoa > Arthropoda > Insecta > Plecoptera > Nemouridae > Amphinemura > Amphinemura sulcicollis. The sequence continues at coordinate 13,049 of LVVV01432325.1, forward strand.
GTTTTGGAGGTAAACGCTTTCAGTGCTGGCAGAAGAAACGCATGGGTGGGAGAGCAAGGCTGAATGTAATCGATTTTGTGGTGTTTAACTGCGCACTGTTTTAGCAGGGGGCCTTGTGGAACTGGCCTAATAGCGTCGGTGAATGAGTGGATGATGATGATGAGGAGGATGATAAAGAGCCCAACGTAACCTAGCAAGGACGAGGGAAAACCCGGTGGCGGCACTTAGCCTACACCTTTCTGAGGGCACCAAGGGGAGAACCTGCTTAGTGTCCCTTCCGAAGGACGGCACAACTCGAACAGCTGGATTCCTCAACTAATTCAATGCATTCGGGGGGTTGATAAGCAAGGAGAGTATGCTGGTCATCCTACCAAAACCTGACTCAGCGCAATGCTTCTTAATGTCGGTGATCAGGTCCTAGGAGAATCGCTGTTCAATGGGAAGTTAAGACTTTTTCCTGTATTGTGCCTTCTTATACTGACAGTAACGTCCAAGTATTGTTGGTCGCCATTCTGGTAGAAGAATCACTTGGAACCATTCCGTTCGATTCACCATGAGGTCTGAAAAGTACTAATTCTTTGGTAGAGGATGCAACGGGACAGATTTAATTGGCTAAGGAAAGAAGAGAGGAAAGTCATTTCGCTCTGCTTGAAATGGTTTTAAAGACGGCAAATGCCAGTCCATCAGTTTAGATTGAAACCATTGCAAGTGCAGCTTAGCACAAGAGAAGAGTTTGTGTTTAATCCAAATCGTTGTTTTTTGTGTCTGAAGGATGCGCGGGAGTGCTGGTAGGACATCCTTTTGACACCATCAAGGTAAGATCTGCATTCAAACGCAAAGAGCTTTCTTAATTTTGTCATCCACAACAGTTAATCTCACATAATTTGTTTGAGTTGTGGAATTGCATTAAATTCTTATCTTTCGTGATCCAATTCTTATTCAGGGCCTCAAGGGAATGAGTCAGCTTTAGAAATGATCAGAGAACGAAGTTTGCAAGCTTAGATTGAATGAATTTTCTTGGTGTAGGTTCGCTTACAGACTGATGACTTCCGCAAGCCACGCTACAAGGGGACGCTGGACTGCCTGGCGACTACCATCCGCAATGAGTCGGTAAGACCCCGGCCTTGATCTTTTTATTCACGCAGTCTCTGAGCCAAACTCGGATTCCCAAACCGCGACCCTGGCCATTACCCAGCCCAAGTCCCCAGCCCCCGAGTCTTCCTATTCCGATTATCAAGTGTTGTTTCGCAGGTGGGTGGACTTTACAAGGGGATGTCGTCGCCGATGGCCGGTGTCGCTCTGGTGAACGCCGTCGTGTTTGGCGTCTACGGCAACGTGCAGCGTCGTTTGCCCGAGCCCGAGTCGTACACGTCGCACACCATCGCGGGTGCAGTGGCTGGTGCCGCTCAAGCAATCATCGCCAGCCCAATGGAGCTGGTGAAATCGCGGCTGCAGCTTCAGAGCAATACCACTGGCGCCAAGCTCTACGCCAGCCCTCTACACTGCGTACGAACCGTCTTCAAAGAGCGCGGCATCGCAGGCATCTTTCGCGGACTTCACGTCACCATCTGGCGAGACACTCCCGGATTCGGTTCCTACTTCCTTGCATATGAAGTTTTGACTAAAGCTTCTCACAAGGATTCTCCACCGTTGAGCACGTGGCAAATGCTTTTGGCCGGTGGACTGGCTGGCACATTCTCTTGGGTGATCTGCTACCCTATAGATGTGATCAAGTCCCGACTACAAGTGGATGGCATGCACGGGCCAATGCGTTACAGCGGCATCATCGATTGTTACCGACAAAGTGTTGCGACCGAGGGCTATGGCGTTCTCACGCGGGGTCTCACCTCTACCATCCTCCGCGCTTTCCCGACAAACGCGGCCTGTTTCGCTGTAGTCTCTTGGGTGTTCCGTTTGGTGGGTACAAACGAAGAACCGGCAGCCGTCAATGTGATGAGTGATCACTTGCCAGCCGCCGCAGCTGCCGCCGCGCTGCTCTGCTTCGAGGAGCACCCGTTGGCGGCGGTGCGTTGGCCAGTGCCAGTCTTTGGTAGCGGGGAGATTTTTGCAAACAGATTGGCAGCTGCCGCTGATTCACCGGGTCCGGGCCCGGTGGCCGGTGGACCCGTTACGGACTCCCTGCTGTTCGCCAACTTCTCGCAGATCGTGCTGGGAGACGACTTCGAGGAGAGCGACGCCTGCGACGCCTGCGACGACTGCGAACAATGCCAGGAAATATCACAGTGTGTGAAAGACGGTAAGGCGTCTGCAGAACCTGACCGCATCTTAAGTGAAGCCTTTAGCAAAGACAAGCTACAAGCCAAGGACTAGCAAACAATTGGTAAAGGCGACGGTAGTAATATGAACTAGCCCAAAGAGTTAAGACTGGAGACAACCTGAGCCAAGCCCAGCGAACCCAGAGCGCACAAATAAGAAATAACCATGCAAATCATGGGAGTTGTCGACAAACTAAAGTAGGAGAAACTTAGATTAAGGAATGGATGCATCTTTTAAGGAAGGTAGTAATTTATTTGGCCACGCAAGTTGTGTAATTTTAAAACGCCCAAGACTTGTCTTATATATAACCAAAAAATATATTTCACCTATTACGTGCATAAATCACATATTATACATTTTGTTATGTAGATATAGGTATACCTATATTCAATTACGAGTCTCTTCTAAAGTAGTGGACTTTTTTAATTATGTTATTTCACTAAACTGATATAAACCACTGTTCTTATAATAAAGATGTTAAAATAAAGTGAAGTTAATTCGTCCTTTTCACCATTGTTTAGAAGAAAACATTATCTCCCTAAATGTTGGTACTTACCTGATTTACTCGTTCGGTTGGCTACCTCTGCCTGTCGCTAACGACTTTATTGCTCATGTTTAGTTTTAACTGTTGAGAAATTTCATATACACCCCCGTAACCAGATCTTGACGTAATGATAAAAGGATAAATGGGTTCCAGTAGCAAGACCAACCCTAACTTTGCTGTGTCTGCCCTCATTCCAAGCCTACTGAAATCCAAAAACAAGGCCCACTCCCTTGTAACCACCCTGATTGGCATATCAACGATGTCGGGGGTAGGTATGACGTACTAGAATGAATCCGAAGCCGGAACCGGAATCCTGGTGCACGGGCAACGAAGGGCGCTACTGGGCGCTTGGACTATGAATGGAGATGCACGGTGGGTTGAGGCAATTTCCTGGCACATTGTTTTCAGCCACCTACCCTTTCTCCTCCCCCCTCCCCTACACATACCTTGCAGCAGCTACGCACGTCAGCTGATCATTCATTCTTAGTCGGTTCAGATGTATTTAAAATTTACGATGCTCTTCTCTGGGATGCATGGAAAAGCCAGGAAATTACTTGATGGCTTTTCCCTTGTATTTAACTTCGCGGTCCCGTTTTAGATAAGCCACGGATGAATATTCTGCTTAGCCGTCGCAGGATCTGCCTGGATAAGATGGGATAGAAAAGGTGCTGGTTTCGAACTATAAAAAAGCGATTTTCTGTTTCTATTTTCCCTCTTTTCGCGTGCATCCGTCCCACGCAACGTGATTGTAGTGCGTCTCTAGCTTCGGCAGAGTTCTCGCACAATCGACAGGTGCGTACAACCATTTAGGACGTCCTGTTTGATATGAAACCCGCGGTGGTGTACCAAATGTAGCATACCCCCCCCCCCCCCCCCCCC
>LVVV01432326.1:0-16786 GCA_001676325.1 Amphinemura sulcicollis
AATGGTGCAAAATTAGTGCAAAATTATGCACATATTTTGACTTGTGATTTCCACCTGGGCGTTGATAACTTTGGGTAGACTGGCCGGTACGTAACCGGATGATAACTAGAGATCGTAATACGCGTCAAAAAACTTATCCGGCCGTTAAGCTATCCTGCCGCTAGCTACCCGCAAGAAAATCTACTCGCTAACCGGATATTGTAATTTCGGCTTTTAATCTATTAAAGAAGAATGTCGTTACCAGATTGATAATAACCGAGTTCGCGGGGTTGAACGAACAGCCTCTTTGATAATTAATTTAGAGCACTGTACAAATATTGCCACGCATTTATAGATAATGTTATCAACCCTGTAAATTAACACAGATTGTTTAGATTATAAGAGTGGCACAACGAACGGCTGTAGATAGCAACAATCAATTCAACTAGCCCCTTCGCAGTTGCAAGAGAAGTCACGTTGAGGCTTCCCTATTCCAGTCAATTGAGCGCCAGATGAAAGCATCTTCAAGTCAAAGGAGGCCAAAATGAGTCTTGTCCAATCGTCTGTGGCATCATTATTGAGTTTCTCTTGCCCCCGCCCCCCAAACCCCGTTCCCTCTACTCCCTGGCGCGCAACCCATCAGAAAATGTCACTGGTATCGAAAATTGAGCTCGCTAAGTTTCTGATGACTAATAAGAATTGCTGGAAAAGGAAATTAAATTCATTTGCTTCAAATTCTACACGATGTGGATTCCATAAATTACACAGCAGACGACGCGTGTAGCAAAGTTCGGATTCGTTTTTGGACCGATCGATATCGGGAAGTTACCTGAATTCAATAAAACTAATATGGTTAGTTTGGCTTGTTCATTTGGTTTTGTTACAGAATTTTAATTTTCTCCAATCTTGATGAGAGTTGGTATTTTAAATTGCTACGCAAGCTGGAATGGTGCTTAATGAAAATCGCGATCGTTTCTAGAATTCCTTGCTTGAGTAAATAGGTTCAGTAAAAATTCTTCCGCTACCAAAAATACGAACGTTGATCATGGTTAAAAAAATGTATCCACATTTTTATCAACACATCGAGTCAAGGTTCTAACACGATTTGAACCGTTTTTTTCTATTAGTTGATGTATTTTCCCAGTTTTCCTCTGAAAAACTTTTGTTCAGAGAGCCAATAATTTTCTGTAAAATTAGCGTTTTACATTTGCCCCAGTTGGCCCACTTCCCCTCCAGCTTCCCCACCCTTCCACAACATATTTTCAGTTTCCACACAACTTACCAATATGCCAAGCTGAAAAAGAGATGCAGATATTTCTCTACTGGTAATTGACTATTAGAGCGCATATGGATTTGCTTCGTAACATATCTTTACACCTCCAACATAATATGCGCCGTGCACTACAAAGTACAAAGCTTAATTCAAGTGCATATGCATGCTTTCTAAATATTCGCATAGCAAACTGTAGGGAAGTGTGAGCAGCAGCTGCATTATCAACAATGCCAATGAGCGCACAAGGAGGTGGGTATGGGCGGTACGTAGAAATGCACACTGCACAATATATCGCACGTATATTATATGCAACAAGTGTGTCGAATATGCATTTGACCGAGGGCGCCATTGGAGAGCAATGCGGGTGTTATTGGGCAGGGGCTGGGGGTGGACAAATAATGGTACCTGACTCGTCATATGGGTCATGCGAAATGACCATATTTCATGCCGAGTCCGTGCATAGTGTTCTTCTCAGTTATTCCTTTTGTAAACACAGCGTGTGCACAGGTTTAATTAGGCACCGAACGATATGGTCTTATTTTTGAGGGTAATTGGGCTGTACAAATACATGCCATTACCGGACAGAACACGATGGTTAGTGGAAACAAAACAAAAAAGTTCAATGGGTATGGAAACATTTAGGTGGCACAAGCAGTTATAGGCTCGAATGTTACCTAATCTTTTATTGCACTGTTATTGTAGCTATTCCATGTGAGGTATAGAGGGAGTGCACGAATCTGTTGTGAATTTTGTCAAGTTGTCTTAATAAAAATCACAAATCGTGCAAAGATCGATTTTGATTAAGCAGGATCGCGCAAAATTAAACTTGGACACGGGCTCAATATTGGCGCATGTACTTACTTCGGTTTTACGGCGGTTTTACGGTTTCCATCGTAAAGATGAGCACCATTGACCTGTACAACGCTAGAAGAATCGAATTCCGCTCGCCATATGTCGCACAACATATTTAAAAACCCCACAGGCAAACAAATACGCATGGGAAAATAGTAAAAATCTCGTTAAAAAAACTTACCAGTTGCCTTTCAGATTTTGGAATTGCTTTGTCAGCAAGTCTATATCCGACGGTCTCTTTTCGATCGACAGTTTTTTCATCAGCGTTCCGGAACCTCGTCTGTCCGCACTCGACATTTCGATGAATACGATTTAGACGTTTATAGTGAGGCCTATGCTGCGAGGAGTACGAAGAGATAAGCACGTAACAGCTGTCGTCGTCCACGCGTGGGGAGAGTTAACGTTGTTTTTATTCCAAGCGCCACGGCATAAACCCTTAACCGGCGCCGCCACCGCCACCGCCACCGCCAATGCTATCTGTTGGTGACAAAGAGAAGCGGCATTGTAGCGTAAATTTTCTGCATTTCAGTTTGAATGTGATTTAATTAAACTTGTTTTGTCTTGTGCGAGATGTCCATTGCTGTATGGTTAAAGTGAGATTGAGATGCAAAACTGTTCCATGTGTCGCGATTCCGTGGCAACCGCGTTTCATTTAGAGGTGAAAAAGTATCTCTGCTTTTTGCAAACATCCATACACATAGCACAGGCTTTCAGCACAGGCATGTACAAGCATTGACAGCGCGATGTGATCCAATAGAATTCATAGGTACACAAGTAGAAAAAAATCATGAATTTCGCACTAACAAACATTTGCCCTCCAACTTAAAGTGACAATTACATTGTAATCTTTTTGTGAGTAATACAAATTACGCACTCAATGGTAAGGCGGCCATACAAGATAAGGAAGACTGAGCCATCAAAGTACTGTCGTTGGAATTTATAAAAATTATGTTAGAATTTCGGCCGGAGCACCGATGACATTGCCATGAAATCTGCATATGAGTATTCTAAAAATAAGGCACGATTGTTTCAGTTACCTTGTTGTTGAGTGTTGACACTGTAGCGAGCGCATGGGATGATCCACAAATGACATTCCGCGAATTATACTGTGCATATCCAAAGTTTTCCAGGTTCTAGGGGTAGAAATATCTGTAGGTGCCATTCGTATTGGTTACCTATGATTTTTCTCGCACTTGACACAGAAATTCAAACTTAATCATGTTTGCTAGGACTGGGGAAGGGGGATTTGCTTATTGATATTGCCCCTCAACTCAATATTAGCGTTTTCAAGGCGCAACACTTAAGTAATTTGTATGGAATTGCCTAGCTTAAAAATGTAGGAAAACACATACATTACTTGCAAGGATAAAGGTTGTGTTTATTCTTTATAATTTAATATAATATCATAATATATTTACAAAGGACACATAATTTACAACTTGTACAAAGGAAGATAAACAATTTGAAAAATGATAAACAAAGCATAGGATTAAATAGTAATTAGACTTATTTTTTTGTTGTAGAATAAAGCATTTTCAAATCCAATGCAATTAGAAGCATGCATTCCGATGATATTTGATTTAATAAAATTATATTTCTATCTTTGTTCTAAGATAATAAAGCATCGAGTTATCAATATCTATCAACTTTTCAAACATGTCTATAAGTAATTATTATCATCCCTCTTTATTAATTTTTTTATTATTTTTATTATTTCATTTCATACTCCTCTCTCTACAGTTGTTGAAACGTGTAAATGGTCCCGAGCCTATATGGTCGTGGGAAGTAGGGTTAATTAACCAATATTTTACGAGACTTCTGAACAAAGAAGACGTAATTGATCGAACAAAACAACGTAAGAGTTCCTTTACAGAGGCGGAGCCCCAGACTCTGCGTATGATTCATAATAATTATGATAACGGCTTTAACGAAAACAAACGACACAAACGCCTAGGACCTAGGTCTACATTGAGGGAACGGCCTGCACCCGACAAATCAGGCAAATGGCTTGTGGGGGCCCGTTATATAGCGAGAGGAAATATCGAGACCTCGAATGATATTGTGCATTCAAAGGAATTTGGTTTTTTTTGATGCAACACATTTTCGTGGACAGTCTGATGACCTAAATAGGTAATGTTTGTAAACAAAAAATTGACTATGCTACATTCGAGGATGCGTTTACTTTTTTTGTGTCACCTATGTGTTGAGTTTTTTTTTCTTCAGGCAAAAACGAATGTTTTAAGTAACAGGAGAAAAAAAGCACCAAACTAAAATTATATTAATATAATATATCCAAAAGAGTCATTCGTAAAATTAAACTAGCGAAAGATATTTTGTTGGGCGGAAACTCGGAAAGTTGTATGGTTTTTTGGTTTCGATCGCTTTTTGGAATGTATATATTGCACAAGGGTTGTGTAGAGTAAGACTGTGAATATAAAATATTTTTTAGAGGTAATTCAAGCAAAATTTGTCTGCGTTTTACCTTGTCACAATATTAGACTTGTCGGCCAAATAAAATAGCATCCTGGAGAATATTTTTCAACTTTTTGTTTGTTGGAAAAGTGTACTTGACGAAAAGCACAAAGAGACTAGACGATTGGATCTAGGTCATCAAACTGCCCAGACGGGGGACTAACAACTAACAAGCAATCGTACATGGAATGTCACTAAAAACGCAGAGAAAGCCGAGAGACAAAGATGAACGGCCCATCTGATGGCGTTCGTCCCCTCGGCCGCCCGAGAACATTTTACAAAAAATGGCCGGAACACAAAATCAAAAAAACTACAGAGACGAGGGGCACGATATTGTGATGTCTTGGCCGAATGTGAGAGCCGCACGCACAATTGAGACATTGATTCACGAGGACAACCTGTCAGAAAAAATCAAAGCGGAATCATTTCGACTAAATAAAAAAAAAGACAAAAATAAAGTAATCGAGGGAGCAGTCGATGTTAGCCCTTGACGATTTCACGTTTGCAAACGGTTACGTTATTACGATACAAAGGGAATATTTCCTAGAACGGTATTACAAAGTACGGCAAGGAACAAAGCTGCGATAGTATTTTAACGCGGAAGCACAGGAATTATTAAAAACCTACTCGCAAAAACCATGTATTATTTCGTTAACATTTACTTGGAAAAGTAAAAATCTAAGCCTATGTGATAGAGAGATGAATTGTTTAAAGTACGGTGGCTTCTATAGTTCACATCGGTCCATAATATCATGGTGGGAATTTCTCTCTCCTTCTTTCGAGGCTTGAACACATCTGCCGACGCATATCGCAAACCACTTTCTACGATGGTCCTCCGTTCAATCATGTCTTTAGCTGGTCGTTTCAACAGTTCCGTGAGTAGAACGAAAACTACAATCTTCGTTTTTATAATAAGGCACATTTTCAGTTATTAGATCCCAGAGTCACGATTCTGTTCGATCGGGAAAAAAAGCGATCCAGCACCTTTAATTCAAAATCAGTTTCACGTCGACTAAAACCGTGTTCATCTAACTCGCTAATCACGACACAGAACCTCGCTGATTACGTCTAAACAATTATCACAAAAAAACTCTTCCGTTTTTTTAAATTCAATCGCAGGCTAAAACACAAAGTTTTTGGCAAGGTTATTAGCACATTTTCAAAAAAATGAAAGAAACAGAAACACACTCATTCGGCACTAGGCGAGTCTCGTTGCGGATCGTATCCGAACGCCGCGACATTTTGTTAAGTAGCAAAGTCAACTTTGTCCCATCCCAATGCCGAGTTCAAATCGCCAGCCATCTTGAACTCCGAATCCTCGATGTTGAATAAGTCGAACGGATCCTGACTATTGGACAACAACGGGTCGTACGTGTCGATGTCTCCGCCGTTGGAGAAGTGAAAGCCGCCCGAGCCGCTCATTGCCGGCAGATACGATACTTGATGCGGCGGCGTAATTGCAGATAGGAGCGGGCCTGTCCCAGGTCCGTCCGAAGGCATCAGCGACTCCAGCCAGTCCGAGTCGTCCATATCCATCGGCATCTCGATGTCCATCAGCTCGCATGGCTGTTGGTTAATCAGTTGGTCGTGCAACGACTCCTCACGTTTCTCCCCGTCGCGCGGCTCGGCCTCCATCTCCGACGCAGTCTCCATCTTGACCGAGACGCCAGCCAAGTCCCCGCAGTCCAACTGTCCGAAGTCCATCGTGTCCAGCGTCTCGAGGTCCAGCCCAAGCTCTTTCAGGTCCATTCCGGGCGTAGCCTGCATCTCTCCGAGCATCGCCGGCCCGTCCGCCCCCACCCGCCCCCCGAGGATGAAGTCGAGCGAGTCCGCGCCCGTGAATTGCAGTTGGAACGGCGACTCTGCGTGCGTGGTGAGAGCGATGGCCGTTGGCAAGGTGACTGCGAACGTCGTGTGGGGCAGAGGAGGCGGCGGTGGCGGAGGTGGTGCTGGGGGCGAGGCAGTTTCGGTGCGTGCGAAGACGAGACCTTGCGGCAGCGAGCGACCCGGCGTTGTCGGCGTGGCCGGATCTTGCGCTGCTGAAGCCGGCAGCTCGCCGTTCTTGATCAGGATCTCCAGGACGTCGTCTACGATCTGGCTCTTGACGTTCTTCTGCTTGGGCTTGTGCTCCGCCGGCGATGGCACCTCCAACTTCACCTTGAGCTGCTTGGTAGCCTCCTCGTATTGCGGAGGCGGTGGCTTCGCTAGGAATTGTGGCTCCGTGTTGATCCGCGTCAACACGGGCTTCGTGTCCTCTAGAGGCGACGGTTGCGGCACGGCAGCAGGCGACGACTGCGGCACAAACGAACCAAAGAAGTTCGGCAACGAAGCTGTCCTTTGATGGCCAGCTGTGACACCGTTCAGCAGAGTAGCTTTTTGTTGTGAGTTAAGCTGGTTTAGCACCAGTGCTGCCTGCTGTTGGCCAAGAACGATGTTCTTCACTACACCGTTCTTCTTGTTGTTCACTGTTGCATTATTGTTGTTCTTGTTGTTAGCCGCGGCTGCCGCCTGCTGCTGAATCAGCGAGCTGAGCTGCTGCTGCTGACTCTGGCTCTGCAGGAATGCGGCCAGACTCGCCTTGGCGTTCAAGCCCTGCTGGATCTGCTTCTGTTGTTGTTGAAATGCAACATGTTGTTGTTGTCTCTGCTGCTGTTGTGCTTGTTGCTGCTGTTGAAGTGTCTGCAACTGTTGCAGTTGTTGCAACTGCATCTGCAACTGTTGCTGTTGGATTTTATTCTGCAAATGTTGCTGCAACATCAATTTCTGGTGCTGTTTCGTATCGATAACTATGCCGTTAGGTAAAGTAGAGATCGTTGCGGCCTGTTTAAGCCGCGGCTGCGTTCCGTTGCCGTCCTTATTATGTCTGATTTGTTGCAGTTGCAGCTGCGACCGGTGCAGCTCACGTTGCAGCTCCTTGATCCTCCGCTGCTGCTCACGTATTATGTCTTCGCCAACGACTGGGGAGGCGGGAGGGGGAGAGCCGAGCGGAGACGAACCGCATGCCATCATGGAGCTCTCACTGGTGTCCATGTCAAGATCAACGCCCTCGGGGGACATGCTCTGCGATGCAGGGGACAGCTGTTGCTGTGATGCTGGCGACAGGTTAGCGACGCTTTCGTTGTCGTCGTGGATCGAGCCCTCGATGGCGTGGTTCACTTGTTGGCTGCCGGGAGATCCAGGGTTCTCCATTGATGACATGCCTGTGATCAGGAAGGTCTTCTTAAATACTGTTTCTGAATGCGCTCTAGCTGCTAAGTTAGCAAGAACCAACCAAAAGACTGAATATCAGAAGTAAAACAAAGCAGAATTTGCTGCCTTAAATAATTGTTTAAAAGTTGACCCATCTTTTGTTATAATAAATTCTAATTATGGTATAGGCTTAGACTATAGATTTTGTATAGGTTTACGGTTACTTTGATTTTAAGCTTTTGGAAATACACAAATGAATCCAAATGATATTTGTACAAAATTTTAAAACTGACTGTCAAAAACTAAAAAGATGAAAATGAGGCCAAAACAATAAATAACTGCAAAATAATGGTCCCAGATAGATATTAAGGATAGGAATATTGTATAATATGAAAGTACCAGAATTTCTACCCGGCTTTGCTTGGTAATTTTAGTATGTTGGAATCTTTCATTTATCAGAATCCCCTAAATTTGCCAAATACTAATTTATAAATTGGATACGAATCCAGGAAGTTCAGATTGTCAGGTGGTTGAGGTATCAACTGAGCCACCAGTGTATACACAATCTCCTGCCTCGTCAATGGGTTCAGGAATCTCTGAAGAAGATTGTTTGTTTATCTCACAAATAGCTACCACAAGCGCCCCTCCAATCCAAGGAAAAGATGGTGCCCTTACCAGAGAGCGACTCCTCGCTCATGACTGAGCCGGGTATGTCCATGATGATGTGCCCCATATGCGACACAGGGATGGAAGTCTGCTCCACGGACTGCTCCGTAAACGGCTTGAGCCGCTCGATGAGCTGCGGCTTAGAGCCTGACACCGGAAGGTTCCGTCGTTTCAGCTCGGCCTTCAGGTCACTCACTGGAACAAGTGCAATAATGCGAAATTAGACAGGTGGAATGATTCATATTAGATGCCTAGCTTTGGCACTTGATGGTAGGCAAGAGTAATTCATAATTTACATTGTAATTTTTACCATATTGTCTGAATATTCTAAAATTTAACAAAAACTTAAGATTTTCTTCCCAGCCACCAAAATTGGTATTCTAGCCCAAGTCTTTCCATGCAATTTTCAACAATGGAACTGTAACAAGAACTCATTTAGAAACTCTTGCTGTAAGCTTTCAACACATTGCATAACATTGCGATTCAAGAAAATGGAAGAGCCAGTATTTTATCGCCATTCTCAAATGGTGAGGTCACGCCCTTTGGGACGAGTCAAAAAGGGTTCTAGCCATGGATTGTTTGATAACTACTTGACAACACCTTAGGAAAAGGATTTCCAACAAAAATACCAGTAATATTATTAAGTAATCCTATCTGTTCACACACCTACACTTATCCTATCCTGATCTATGCTATCCTTAGAAAAACGATTAAAATTAAAAAAACCAGATGTAAAATAAAATCCCCAGCAATTCCAGCAACTCACCTTTCATGTCCTCCAGCTTCGACAGCGTCCTTCCAGGCGGTTGCTGCTCCGTTGGCGCCATCACTGTCACCTGCTGCGGCGTCAATGGAGCCATCATTGCGGGTGACGTGGCCACCCCCCCTGGGGATGGCGCTGGCGCTGCCACTGACATTGCGTGCTGCGCTGCGGGCGACGTCGCCTGCACAAAGCTCACGGCTGCGCCGTCCGGCGTCCCGATCGAAAGTGGCTTTTGCCCGGCGGGCAAGATGATCTGCGGGTATTTGTGTTGCCACTCGAGCTGCCACTGCAAGAACAGCTGTTGCTGGTGAAGCAGGATCTCGTACGAGGTCTCCACGGAAGAGGCGCTGAGTGGCGTTGCCTTGTGCGCGTTCGGCGGGCCTTTATACTCGTGGAACTTGATGGTGCGCGTTTTCGGCTGGTTCTTGCTCTTCGACTTCTTGCGATTCTTGTCCTTGCCGGGCGCGTCTCGATGCGGCACGGGCGACGGCAGCGGCCGCGGCGTTATCGTGACTGTTGGTGAAGGCGTAGGCGGCCCAGTCGGCGAAGCCACCGATATTGAGCTCAGTGGAGAGAGACTGGACGTCGTCGAGCCCAGACTCATGGGGCTCGGAGCTGGAGCCAACGTCGCAGGCTGCGTCGGTGGAGAGATGCTCCGCGCGACGCTGTTGCACAAGTCGGCGAACGTCATTGTCGTTCGCGGCTGGAACGGCTGCGTCGTGACGACGACGGATGTCGGCATGGCGACGGCGACAGTGACGATGCCGGCGTTGGAGGCAGCTGTCTCGATGGCGTCTGCGTGTGGGGAGGGCAGAGAGGGGATGGGGCCCCCTTGGAGAGGGGAGCCGGCGCCCTCGGAGCTTTGTGAGTCATCGTCATAGGTGACGTAGTGGTCGGGGTGTTGCGGTTTTGTCAGCTGGCCCTCGCAGGTGGCCTTGAAGGGGATCACACCCTCTGTGGATGGGAGAATGAAGTTATATATATATATATATATGGGTGCGTGTGGAAAATATCTGATAACTTGGATGCAAAGATAAAAACAACAAAAGTATGCAATTACTGATATTCAGAAAATATGGTTTATGACATATAAATGCATTATAGGTTGGTCTAGTCAAATATCTGTTTGCAGGTTTGATTTGGTCTTAGACAAAATGATGTTAATTTAAGAATTCGATATGGATTGACTTCCACTACTAGACCTAAATTTAGAAACGGGAAATGCGAATTTATACTTTCCATGTAGAAAAATGCTACATTAACTTGGTACACCTCTCTCGGGGTTTTAGCACATCTCGAGTGTCCGTGGTTAGCGTGGACAGAAATGAGTACCTTTGACGGCCCTCTCGATGGGTTCGTCCGTGTGCAGGATGTTCTTCTTGATGAGCTCGAGCGGGCCAGGCCTGTGCGACAGCTGGTCGTTGAGTGCATCCACCAGTCGGGCTTTCTTCAGCATGCGTTGTCGCTCTGCCAGCGAAGGGTCAATGTGGCTCATGTCCGCTGAAACGAAAAAGAATCGATAAGCAAATTTGTAAGAAAATTGTACAGAAAATTTGATGATGTGAAAGGAATGCTTGGAGGGGCAAGGAATTAGCAAAAGTCAAGTGAATATTTTATTATAATTGCTTGCAAATTTCCGTTTATATATTGGAAGCGGAATTCAGCTGTGATGAAAGATCTGTACTACAAAAACTATTCAAAAGCTTACAAATTTGACGCGATCTTTGCCTTCATTTTCGGGCCAAATTTTTGTAAAAGTTTACTGCATGTACTGCAATGTATGGCTAAGTCAAATGAGTCACTTGTTGATAGGAAACGAGCACTAAAATCATCATACAAGGTGGTCTTACCTGTTCTTGGTTGGTTAGGAGGGGTTGCGAATCGGAAAGTTAAGGAGTGAGGAGGTGTCCATGCCCTTTTGGTGGAAAGACTGACCCAGAATTTGCCTGGAATGGTTGTAGGAAATCAAGTATACATCATTAGAAGGATAGAAGGTTTCCAGGATCGAACTCGGGACTTCAGCCATGAAAGGTGAACGTGCACTTGTAGGTACTACACTACTGTAGTATTTTTATCGTTATGTTGCGAACATGTGCACATGGTCGACTTTCACGGAAGGGTCCTTACCTTCCAGAATATGTTGCCTGACCAGCTCCTGCCGGTCTGGCCTCTGCTGGATCTTGGCCTTGAGCAGGTCGCCCATTTTGGCACGCTCCAGCTTTTGCCGTTGCTCGTGGAAGGCAGGAGACGTTTTCAAAGCTGCAAACAACAATTAGACAATTAGAATCCCTAGAAGAAACTACACATAGGAGCTACCTGAGACCGACAAGCCATGTAGGACCATGAGAGATATGTTGGCATTACAATTTAAATACCAGGGCTTGGCTACAGGTTGGAAAACGAATTTAAAGGGTTTTAATGCTTTCCTGTTTTCAAATTTTATGAAAATGTAAAAGCAATAAGCAAGAAAAAAACTTATTTATGACACTAGGAAGACTCAGTTTTGACTTTTTACATGTTTTTGATGAGAGTCCTCTTTTTTAATCATTTGGACTTTGGGAACTTCATCATGCAACTCAATTGATAGGTTAGATAAGTTAGTGTTAGAATTTCTGACCAGAGTTCAGTTTCTTTTCTGCTAATAAATCGAAGGTGAACGGATTAGGCCGCTTGTGTTGGTTAATATTCCTTGTGATATTTCGGATTGAAACCAGAGCCAGGCAATGCAAGTCTGTCTCGTACAGCTACTACGTGGTCTTCTCTCGGTAAAGTACCTATCAAACTTGTATCACACCATAGTGATCAATATCCACTCAATTGCCACTATTACCAAGCTTCTACTGTCATGCAGATACATTGTTTTATTGCAGTTACATTGTTGTAGCAACTGCAAGATGGATGATTGTCTTATAGAAAAATATAAAACGGTGCTATGGTAGGCCTAAGCACCGGTGCTACAGTGGAAGATAAGAAGAGGCTGCAGTACAACCCATATTGGTACTACCCTAATAGCAGTACTTACGTGGCATTATTCCTTGAGCGACTAGTTGGTTGATCGGACGCCGTAGCATCAACTTCACCTTCAATGCTGCAACGAAAAGAAAATCCCACATTCAGATTCCTGCTTACAGAAGAAAAGGTAACATTTCTGCAATAGTTAGGCAAATATCATGTGTCGAGATTGAATTTTTAATTGATTTCGAACCAATTTGCCCAATAGGCTAACAATAATTTTATAATCTTTGGTTTGTTGTCTCATCAACAGAAACACTTTTACGCGGGAGTCCAATGGCTTATTACCATGTCCAGTATCTTGACTCCCATTAACTTTGGGTTGGGTTTGTAACTCCAAATTTGTGAGGTTACAGGTACTGCAATATTTCGGCGCTGGTCTACAAAACGTACAAACTGCAACACAAACTAACCATCGATGAAATGTCTCCGAGGGGCATATACAGATTGGTGCCACCGATGCCAACATCTTCCACACATAATTATCTGCCAGTCGAAGAAAGAATCCGAGCGACGGCAGCAAACCCCTTTACACTGAATACACTTTCTTGCTTTTAGTTAGCATTTCGTTATTCCCACTTCCAAATTTTAATTGAAAATTAGATTTGATCGCCTTCGGTAATGAAGAGTCCGCACGATTCCAGTAAACTGTAAGATCTTGATCACAGAGTCACAGCGTTGCTGTTTTTGTACGTATTTCGTAAACTCATTGTCATTGATTACAAAGTTGACTAGTTTTCATCGAAGACACATTCCAAATTGTTAATAACTCGATAACTATAGTTTGGACTGGCGAGCAGTTTAAATTGACGCACCAAACACAAATGTAAATCATAAAATCACACAAATCCATGAATTTCTAAGAAAATGTGTCTTAGCTCTTGAGCAAATTGCCCGACGTGTCCACACCGACCCGGCACTCGACAGAATGTGTGGGTGGACGTACCGGCAAATCACAGAGCCCATCATGATCGGCCGATAACAAGTTGATCGGCAAACCAGGCACGATCCTTCGCTGACAGGACACACGAGGCGCACTCTGCACTTCCTTCAACAATGACGTACTTTAAATCTACGCGTGGTCTATTGTTGTCCGGAACGCATCGGATGTGCATTCAGGAAAAGCACGGTGCAACGCACGTATCACTGGCACTGCTGTCATATTGTGGTGACACTGACAGCACAGCTGATGCGATGCCGTTGAAAATTGTTTTCTGTCACATTACAAGTTTATTTCATTGTTTTGGGATTCATGTTTATTTTTCCGTTCGTATTGCGGTGAGAAAATGTTCTTTTTGTGACTATCAGTTTAAAGCTACATCCCTCGACGAAGTGAGATAGCACGTCATGATAAAACTGACTTTTCAATGCTCCATTTGTCTAAAATACGAAAAGTCACTTAGATTCAAATTGACCCAGACGGTTGTCATAGAGGCATTGCTATCGAAAATTTTGAGAACCCTCTAAAATGTTTAAAATTTCCTTTTCTTCGAATTGTTTGTCCCCTCATTATCACTAAGATTTCGGGAAATATTGTCAGCAAAATAAATTAGCTGTCGCAATACAATTACATACACCACGTTTGAATGAATCTGAACTCAGTTTGATTTTCAGCATTCTGTAGCAAAGTGTGTAGCTTGATTTAAGTGGAGTCAGCTGTTAAATGTAAGCAGCAGTCGTGTGCGACAGAAATACGTGGTCCACCACTTTCAAAGCCATCTTCAATGTTGCTAATGTGATCAACAGTCTAATTTTATCTAAAACACATTCGATAAAAGCGAACACATTTTGAAGGTACATAAGATGAAACGGGAATGTTCAACGACATAAACTTATTCGAATCTTGGCGCGCCAGAGCAACATGCAGCAGGGGAGTAGTGCTAGCGCTGGTAAGAGGCACATTCCCAGACGGAAATAAATTCGCAGTGACGAATTCTTCAAATGGACTAGCTTGAAATCTTGAAATTCTCTACTTAACCTGCGACGAAATCCTTTATCTCCGAGTTAAATGGCGATCTTGCTGCTTAGGAGGCTGCGCCGTTTGGTCCGGAAAAGCTTGTTGCAGAGCGCCAGAAAATGTCTGCCTATCGCTGTAATTTAGTGCTGGAAGAAGCAGGCGACATCTGCCTTAAAGGACCTACGCTTCATTTCGCCTTGAGAAGGTGTAGGAGTGGCAAGTTGAAAACGTTGACAGAAGAATAATTCATAGTGTAACCTGTGCAGTTCAAGCCACGGGACGACATTTTTAAACGTTCGACTCTTGTTTATATTTCATAAAAAATAAAAAACACGCAGATGATTCGTAAGTTCTAAGAGAAGCCATTGATAATTGATTTTAAAAATACCAATTAAGCTTTGTCCCAAAGGGCATGGTCGTCACTTTTTAAACTCTTCGGCACTCCGCGAAAAGATTATTGACAACTATGAAAGCACAAATTACACTTCATTGTACGGTGAAACAGAGTATAGACATTAAAGAGTAATATTTCTTCCAAACTATGCCCTGAGGCAGACATGAAGATCATGGCCACGAAGGGGCTTCTTGAATCTATGACCAGCAGAGGGTGAGAGGCACACCCACCGCGGCATTCCGTCTCATGATGAAATTTGGTCTAGACCAGCTTGTGAAACGACCGAATTTTCCCCAGTGCTATTTCTGTCCTAACAGACTCATGAACGAGAAGTAAGGCGTGGATGTTCATACACGTTTCGCTTCTTGTACTCGCACATTTTAATGTGCATCGCACGAGGAGCGTAATGTTGGATGAATTATGGACATCGCCAGCTCTAGAGTGCATAAAATGCAGCTGCATTCGGTCGAGAAGCGCATGCCAAATCATGAATGGTTATTTTATTTATATTTCAACGGTATTTCGACACGGCTTCGAAATTCCTGAACGCGATTTGAACAGAGTTAGAGTTTAGTATTTTCATTCCACAATTTTGGAAGATTGTGAAATTGAGTGACAATATCAACGGTCAGTATTTTTCAATGTCTATACTAATTGGTCTGTTAAGTTCAAGCTTTAGAAGATGTATTAATTTAATCTGCTGGGGGATTAAAGCAGCCCTAAATCAGTGACTTGTGGTGGGTTTGCTAATGGCGCCGGGGGAAGCTACTTTGCGCCAGAAGGGCGTATATAAGCATTGCATATCGAATTATCCCGTCAATACTTATGGTGGAAAGTAGCGCCACCAGGCGACTTTGCACTGAAGGCGCAAATTTAATTACATTTCAAAAATTTAAGAACTTCGTTCAAAACGTTCCCAAAATCGATAAAATCGCAGCTCCGGGTGCAACGGGTGTGACTTTCAAACTTAATAATATGCACATTCGGTGCAAAAGCGTTGGCGGCGCTAGTTTGCTACAGAAACAGTGCTTCTCTTGCTTCAATGGACAGCACGCCACTGCATAATTCAGACTAATCCTGTCGTCCTGCAACATAGCACTAAAACCTGTCCATTCCTTCCCGATGTGATGCCACGAGTTGTAAATCAGGGTACTAGGTAGGTATACGAGGTGAAGTAACAGCAGCATCTAGAAAATATTATTCTAGTGCGTGTATTTTTAATGTGTTAACCCAAATATGTTTGACACCTGCCGTCAAAGAACTGGACGGCAATTTATCTCCTTTTAAAAGTAAGCTATTTCGATCCCGAATGGTCGCATCCATGAAACATAACACAGGACTCTATTGTAGATTCGTTGGGAAACGAGCCAAATGGGAAAAGGTAAAAAGAATCGAAAGGGAACACACAGCAATATCACTAAGAAAAAAAACTGTTCTAGAAGTTATTTTGACACAGAAAAAAATTCCCTGTGAGTCCCATCGCTAGATTTTATCCGAACGCACATAGAACATATTTTTTCCAAGTGAATTAACATTCCGCAGACGTCATTCAGATTCCTATTGCTTCTAAATTCCCAATGATAAATACTTTACCTCGCCGTTCAGTTAGCAATAGACGTCAACGTTGAAAAATATCACTATAAATACATTGATCGGCAACGAGAGTATAGGTACGGCTGAGCAATACGCATAATCAGTGCCGCCATAGTGTGTAACGCGTAAATCGTGTGTAGTAGCGAGCAGAAAACATAGTAAAATTGGTCACGTACGCTCCGTGTGCGACTTAAGAGACAAGCAGTCTTGCCCAAACTCGGGTGCACGAAGTGCCCATAGGGCAATTGCGACTCAGCGACATCCGAGACAGTGGCGTCGCCTTCGCTCAATGTGCAATTGCGACTCAGCGACATCCGAGACAGTGGCATCGCCTTCGCTCAATGGAAACTTGCAATTGGAACTTTTTTTAACGTGTACCCATTCATATTTATGATAGAACCCTAAGATGGCAAAAAATGGCCGACCGCGATGCACCCCAATCGACATTTAGCCATAAGGTCAAAGGCATAATCGCCATAATTACCCAAAGCCATTCCAATACAGTTTATATATGAGCGTAACATGATAAAATATATCGCTTTGTTTAATTAAATTCAGCCATTTGTTTGAAAACTAACTAAATATATTTAGTTTCCGTCAATCGACGTCTCAATTATTTTGCCCCCCCCCCCCCCC
>LVVV01432327.1:0-16803 GCA_001676325.1 Amphinemura sulcicollis
TAAGTCAGTAGATAGGGACACATTTTCACAGATGATCACAGTATTCAGTCACAGAGTAGAATATCGAAGTTTGATATCGAATATTGATATTGATATCGAAGTTCACACTAAGCCTCTAAATTAATAAAAGCAACAACCGAAGTAGGTTGGATTTTATAGGCTTTGATCCAGGTTCATCTCCCGTGTGCAGAGTAGTGACGTCATCAGGCATCGACTTTCCAGACAACCTACTCCCTGGAAATGCCGAGCGATGTTGCTCTATAGTTCCCAACAAACTTTGTCTCAAAGAGATTAAGCTTGAACTCGGTAAAGTCTGTGAGATATGGATACGCGGTGCAGTTAAGTAGTGTCGGTGGAGGGAGGTTGCTGTTTCACCGCCCTCCGTGGTCCAACCCTTTGCATCCACCACTTAATGCGATTCTGTGAATAAGCCTGTCATTATAAACATCGAAAGGACATACTCCATTAAACAGATACCAACTTCAAACACAGAGTTTCAGAATCAATTAGAAATATTTCCACACGGAGGCTCAGATTTTATCGTTATAAATTCACATTTAAAACTTGAACCAATCGCAAATAGTGTAACACACAATACCGAAATGAAAATTACGCATGGAGTGAGATGTTTGCATAAAATCAATTACAATAAGTATTTAAAAATTCAAGTATCCTAAAGTCTTCCAACGACCAAGAAATTAAAATACTAAAAATAGTTTCTTATTCGGAGCGTCACCGTTCAAATCTAGCCCGGATATTTCGGATATATCTCAAAATCGGAACCACACATGGAGACTTCATATTCTACACAAAACAAAGCTCTTTGCATCGACTTTGTTGGGTTGTTAGTTATTACTTGTAAGGTATTTTTTGACTTATTAGTGCGTTTTTAGCGTCGTCAATCGCATGTTTTCAGAGACATTTTCAAGAAATAGGTAAAACCTTTATTAAGTATAGGAACTTATTAGCATGCACAAGTTAATGATATTCAATTGAAGGAGTGAGGGGCGGAGGTGACACGAAAATAGTTTTAATAGTTAAAAACAAAACAAGGTTTTGCAAAGCGAATTATTTTTCGTGCTTAGCTTATGTCTAAAAAAAGTTGCTTATGGAAATCTTTTTAAAGAAAGCAAGAGCATAATCATCAATATTTTAGTTTAGCGTTCAAAATTATGGACTGAACTTCTGGATACCATTCCGATTTTGAAAGTGTCAAGCGGTGACTGGTGCTAGACAGCTGATGGACTGCAGCAGACAGACATATTGACCCAATTCTATCTTGCTTTTCTACTCCACTGTGGTCCAGTTCCTCAACATCCTCAACACCACCCTATCATTCAGCGACTCCATGCGTTCAGTTCTAACAAATCAGATCCTACTACAGAGCCCGTTAACGAAACGCCGCGATTTTGAGAGATGAAGACCTTAGGTTTAATTCTAGAAATACTAGTCATATACTCTCTGACTGCTTTCGCCGCTAAATTTCTTAGTTTTTTGGACTTTGTGCAAGGAAGAAATTATGCACGGGAAATATTCTAAGAAACTGGCACATGCAAATTTAATTTAATTTCGTAGTTTTGGGAAATTTTTAAAATGTTCATCCAATCAAAGCTTCTCAAAATATCAATTGCAGATTTGTTCCCTTTGGTTACTTGGCTTACTTTCCAAACACTAACAGTGTTAAATTAATGATGGGAATCATTTATTGGGTAATATTTTTCCTTCAATCATGAATCTCAGCATGGAGCGGTTCTAGTAGGACTCAAGGAGGTCTATTCAACTCTGGACTTCGAAACATGCGGTGGATGCAACGTCTTAGCCAACAAATTGATTCCCTAACCCGCTAGAAGCAGCCATAATTTCCCATCTAAACTCCGGCCAACTCAAAGTCGGTACGGGCAGTTAATGACGAGAGTCTACCGCGCTGGATTATCGCCTTCGGCGTGTCGCAAGGCGGCTATACGTCGAGGCGAAAAGGTCGTGACATTTTCCGGGGTATAGGAGGCGTCGCGCGAAGGGAGAATGTACTCAGAGAAAATGTCAAGAGTGTGGAAGGATTTTTACGTCGCGATTTATTCTAGTTCAACACTTTTGTATGTTAAAGAAAATTTTACTTGCAACGTTGTTTGTTTGTGAATTTTATTTTATATGTTTCTGGTTCTTTCAAAATGTGAACAATATATGTGATCGTTTTGCAAGTATTTAACAATTTAGGGATCGCCAGTGTGCGCTAAATTAAATGAGAACTGTGGATGAATTATAATTATTGAAAAAATTGGCATCAATAAGGAAGCTAAAGATAAAGGTCATCTATGATTAAACGACAGTGGTCTACGTTTTTAGAGAACTGCTTTATGTTTAGTTTAAAAGTATTTAAAAGTATTGAAAGTAAGTGAACACAAGAATCTTTCAATTGATTACAGAGAAATGGCGTTGCCAACTTCGACAGACTGTCCCCAGACAATTTCTCCGCGGAAGCGTGGAAGAAAGCAGGTGGCCTGGTCTGCCTGGTTCCACGGCGTTCCACAGCACAAAAGTGGACTGATGCGGATTGGGAATATTTTATGCATAAGTCGGTCCAATTTTATAGCCGCCTTGCTGCTCTGTGCTTGTTTAAACATGTGAGGGGCGGCCCCGCGCTATTGGTCACGAGCTTGGTTAGAAAACACCTTGTGTGCTGTGCCAGACGATGAGGCAAAACATATGTGTGTGTGTGTGTGTGTGTGTGTGTGTGTGTGTGTGTGTGTGTGCATGTAAAAGAGACAGAAAAAGAGATGGAGTATTATTTTACTTGGTTTTACGTTGCTATGAAAACGTCAATGGAATTTTTATGAGATGTAAGAATGTCCGAAGAGATATTTGATCTGGGGACTATAGAAAGTTCCGCTAAAGGTTTCTTGAGAAATGTCGTGATTTTATATCTGCTTAAATTTCTTGCACAAATTTCTATCTCCTTCATATTTCGTTGCCCCAAGCCAGTTGCCCTTTGAAAGTTATCCAATATCTATTTTTTTGATTTTCAATTTCTTTTCGTAATTTATTACGTCACAGCATAAAACAGGTTTTGTATTTTACAATTTTCCAGCACCGTAGAAGGTACAACAAAGAAGTTATTCTAGCATTAATATTAAAATTTATTTGTAGGAAACAAACTCGCCTGCCGAATTGAACCCACATTTTGAAACAAACTTGTTTCTTTAGTAAAAAATTACTAATTCAGTCATATTTTTTCTTTTCGCAGGTAAGCAGCTGTGAAGTTAGGATAAGCAGCAGTTTGGCCCAGGTGCTGTCAACAGGCGAAATGTTACTTCCACATCCAGCGCTGGTCCATCACACCGAAAATTATATTTATTCGCCGCGGATCCATGTTTAAAACCGGGTATCTGATGATAAGAGTTATTTTTAAAACATACTATCGGTTCATTTTCGGAATTGATGTCCTTTACCAGAATCTAAAGTCCATAAAAATATTACCTGTATCCAATTTTCTTTGAAGTGAATGTGGACAAATAAAGTAGATATCCATTCCCGCAAAAGGAGGGAATTCATAAAATAGGCAGTAATATTCAGTTTTCCGAAATAAATTTTTATGAAATCATTTGCTTATTTATCCTGCCTTGTTATTCATTGAGGAAGGGCTGCAAAGCTGCCTTACTTTAATATTGAATGTATTTTATAGCATAGCATGTTATTAAAAAATATCTATCATCTAAAAACTTTTACTTTATCCTAGAAAACTGAAACGGTTTCCTCGACAAAATGATTTTTTAATTCGATCGATCGAATCGATCGAACGTCTCCATCTTTCTCAGAAGTTATGATTTAAATATACAGGAATCCATTTATTCCAACAGCAGAATGAATTCAGTGAAGCGTAGCTCTCGCAATTTAATATCAAAAACTATTCTATTGCATATATTCGATAAAAAGAAGCCCACTCACAAATTCCAGTAAACCCTGGAAAAGTAATTTTTCAATAAAAAAAACGTATACTGAAATTAATTCCTGCTCATCTCATTCAAATACTGGCGCTCTATTTTCCCTATACGAATAGACAAACTTTTAGACAGACACGGAATTATTTCCCATCAAACTTTAATAATAATTTGCCCTCACCAAGGAACAACTTTTGCGTATGTGTAATAACGATTTTTAAAAATCTACTGTAAACCCAAAAGTCGTTAAACATTTCAACCAATGATGAACTGCGCGAATGCATAAAATATATTATGGTACTTTTTATCACACGCTATGATATCTGCTTATGCATTTATAGGTGGTACTTCATATTTGCGAGCATAAATGCATGGTTTAAAATTTCAAACATGTTTTCACAGATAGTAACGCGGCGAGGTGTTTTTATATCAACCAGTTGTAAAGCTAGAATCGCAACCCATTATTCCAAGATAACAATACACAGACAGGATATTCCATGCACAGATACATATTTGACTTCTACTAATTTCATGGCCATAGGTGCATACAGATTACAGATATTTATCTCGACGTTTCTGTCGCGTAAAAGGCATTGTATCCGATTTTAATGGATGTTATTAACTTTGTCTATAAGTAAAACTGCCAAACTGAAGCTATATAACGGTAAAACTAGATAGCGTTGCCCAAGTCGCTGATGATACATTATCAGCTGTATCTGATGCATAATCTTTGCACCTTCATGACAACGGAACAGATAAGGTATGTTTAGAACTTTTAAATGATATTCTGGACCGTCTTCTAAGCCAATCACTGGAAATTCAAATTCATTCAATTGCCAGTAAGAATCAAATTTAAGATACTAAACTTTCACTGTGTAGAGAATTGGCAAAGTAGTAAACTATTAAACTGTTTCCAATTATAAAACCATATTTTCATTTTGGAAAAATGACAAGAGTCCAAAATGTTTAGAAATAGATTTTTCTCATAAACAATTAAAGATCTCATCGCTCTCCTTCTGGTGCTAAGAGAAAGCAACTTCGTTATCTTCGTCTATATTCATGTAGCTCTTATAAAATTTGTTAAATATAAAAAAACTGAAATAAGCTAAGAATAATTCAGATCATTCTCCTAAAACTCCACCAACACTGCGTCAAAACTATTTACCCGAGCGCTCTTCACTTTGCCACGCCACAAATCAATCACCATCCTCTAATCTGCATGAACGTATCACGTGCTCTAATACGGCATAAACCTCATAGCAGCGCTTCATTTAAACCAATCATTGTCCCGCTGCTCTGAAACTGGGTAAATTGACGGAATGACTGATAGTAATGATCTGGTTATTACATGGGATTACATGCGAACATCGCAACAGGAAACGCATGCTTATTGGCTTTAGACCTTGGTCAGGTGACCTAGTTGTCAACTTTGAAGTTATTTACTCAACAACTAACAAACATTTATGAAGTACTGATTACGTATTTCACGAAATGTTTGGACGAGTTAAAAAACTGAGAAAAATGAAATGTTATTTTTCTATAAAATTTTAACCTAGGTTTTCATGGTTTGTTAAAAACTTGAATTTTTAATTGCAAATAACCGATCAAACGCGGCTTTTTATTTTAAGATTGAACAAAAAACGGAACCCATTGAAATTTTTTAGGTTTTATTTTGTAAACATGATTTAATATTAGAACACTATAAAGCCTCTCCTTATTTCGGGACAAACTAGCGACGAAAATTCAGGCAAACCGGGTCACTGTTCTATCCGAGGAAGCAAAACAAGCGCATGGAAACATCGCCTAACCCCCCTCCCCCACACACATCCGATGAGAGGTCGCCTCTCCCATCGAAACGCCACGAGCTATCATGCAAATACCCCGAAGTAGGACGCTGTCAACCCTTTCAGCTGGCGGACGCGCACGACGGCATCCCCTAATCCCGATCCGCGCGTATCCCCGGTTTTCCCTAGGGGGCTCGAATGTCCGTCTGGATGGGCCGATGTGCCCTGGTATCGGATACCTGGTGACGTCACTAGCTACCAGGGCTTACGGGTTGTCCGGGTTATCGCGGAGGATTTCGTAGCCTGTCGTTTGTGTCTTGGATTTTAGAAGATGGCCAACAAAGTTCTTCTGCGTCCGAGCTTTCTGTTTCACTGTTTTTTTTTTCCAAAGAATACTTTATTGGAATTCTAGTTCAGATATCAACAGTTTGGCGACGGCTAAATATTTAACCCCTCGCAAAATGATGCTCACAGATTAAAAACGACATTTATTTTATTTAAAGTTTGAAAATATACAAAAGATAATCTTTGCTGGATCAATCGATGTGCCCTTATAAAAGGATGATTAATATTTGAAATATTATGTAACATTAATAAGACAGCCATCTTCTTTAACCTTAACTTTGCACCAGTGTTTAATGAAAGGGGTACATTAATACAGGTAAAAATAAGCTTGACCGTTCCAGTAAGCAAAGAGCCCCTAATCTTCAAACAGTTAGCTCTGCAAATTTCTAGCATTTATTCCTTATTTCCATACCATCTTATGCGGATCATGGATGCTACATTATTTTAATTCTAGCCCCACTGTTAACTGCTTGATGTAACCAAAACCAGATTCAGAGTCCGGTTCTGAACCCCCATGGTTACTTGGCCGGCGCTTATCAACGTTCCCGAGGCGATGAACTCATTTTTTCCGCGTCACGGCGTCCTTGTTTCCAACGTTTTCCGGGCTTTCCCGACGAAGATAGCGGCGTTTTGTGCCGGCATTAACGACAATCTGAGGGGCCTTGTGTCCGGCCCGCGCCTCTCCCTCCTGCGTCTCCTGCCCACCCTGCCCCGACAACAGCCCCTATCAAGGCTAATATGTCATGGGCTGGATTCAAAATTGCGTTCGCAGACGACGTAATGGAATCTGCGAGGCTGTGGAATTTTAATTTCGCATTCATGAGCAAGTTGATTGCTCAGCTTGCGAGAATGTGTTTTTTTAATGTAACTATAATACATAGGCTACCTTCATAGGTGAGCGATATTTGCGCGTTCTTGCGCTTCTCTCGACGCTTTCTTTCTTTGTGTTTCGAACTTTGTTACATTGGTGACAGCGGAAGGATTATTTTACATTGATGGTAGTGGATTTATTTTTAACGATTGATATCATGAGTATTTTGCGATGAAGTGATTGCTAGATATTATGGTAGATAAATAATGTTATCAACTTGAAAATAGCAGTCATAACGAGGATTCGAATTCCCAGCCTCTTTAAGCTGGTACTCAATTGCTATAGGATGCTCAATTTCATGCTGCAGCTGACATTTTTCAGTGAATATCTGCGATTATTAACATTTCCATGAAGATTTGTTTTATATTTTCAAGCACGAATCCGATTTTTCCTGAATACATCCTTGACAAATACAGCAAATTATGGAAACGATTTGTATATTTTCGTTGTTGCTGTAAAGGCAAAATTCTAGCAATCACCAGATATAATTCGTGTTTCGTTGTTTTTTAAAAACAAACATGCTTTTAGCCGTGAAATGTTGGAAATATTGAACTCAGAATGAGAAAGATCTGATATTATTTTTAAGATATGGAAAGTACATATTGAGCGAGTACCTACATACATAGTATCTTTTATCTGAAGATATAGTATCAAAATAGCATCTCTTTAGAATTAAAGACGAACACGAACAATTCTATCTTCTACATTAAGCCCAAATTCCGGTAAAGAAGCGTTAAAAACATGTATCACTTCTCATCTAAGTACCCCCGAATTGCAAGGCACATGAAAACCACGCCAATTATCGTTCCAAATTGTAATCTCCTGACAGAACTCGCACTCACACGTTCTGAGTTTGAGCTCCGGGGCTGCAAAACGGGTTGGCCGGGACAGACCAGGACGTGTATATTTTTGCCCCCCAAGCGGCACCAGATAAGCCGCTTAATAAAACATGGCTTGCTTGCTAATTCCGTTGTTAATTATGAGCTTTGTAACTCGATATGCGTGTGTTCAGAATTCGCGATGTGTATATGTGTGTACTTAGTGTAGTGTAGGGCTGGGGTGTGCGTGTGTGTGCATATGTCTGATTGTCGGTGCCTAGACTGGCGATTATTTCGCACAATGCTGAAATCTGTATCCTATTGGGGCTGCAATCCCCAGCTACTAGGGTTAGGAGCAAGAATGCTCTATCTTTGCGGACATGGGTAACGTATGGTGCAGTTCATTGCTGAAATTATTTGCTGAACTTGAACATACCACAAAAAAGTACTTTATCACAAATAATTAGATACCTTTAAAATGCAGCTGTCTTGATATGAAAACATGTGCTGAGTCATTGGAGTTGCATTGTGAGCAATTTAAATGTTCATTTTTAAACTTCTGGTTTTATGGTTGATGTATTCTTGAGTTCAGAGATTTTTGTTCTAGAAACAGAAAATGGTCTTTCCCGTTTCCCCCCGGAACCGAGAGAGACCCACTGCAGACGATGCAACTTGTAGTGCATGAAAATTGGGTTTTTTTTTTAGGATACTACCATTATGTGTGATTTGCTTACGGCACTGTGGAGTATATTTGGCATCGCAGTTTGCCAAGAATATTTCTACTCGCGCTGCACACTGCAGCGCACACAGTACGCGATACGTGAAACATGTTTAGAGTTGCACACAAATGGGGGTGTTTCTGTCTGGCTGGAATCGCAGAGTGAATTAGGGTTGTTTTGCAATGTTGAGCGAGGAAATAAAATTATTTAGTTGTTGTCGGTGATTCAGTGTGTTTTGTGTGTGTGTGTGTTTACAGTTTGAAATGAGGGCAAGTGTTCGCAAAATGGGGGCTCTCGAATTGTAGGTATACAGTAATGCTAGATGTGCATTGTTAGTACATCTATGTTGGGCGTTTGTGAATACTGCAATTTAAGAAGCAATTGATAAATGTTAGTAACTTTATTTTAAAAGTATATTCTAAAGAAAATTTTCTATAGAACATTTTTCTAAAGAACTTCTAATATTTATTTTTAATATTTAGACAAGATTGTGACATTTTTTTAACTGTTGTTTTTTTAACTAACCCAACAAAATTTGCACACTAAAAGTGATTATATTACAATATTAAATAGACATTCGATAACAAATTATGAACACACTAGAGGCTGAATTGGAAGAACGAATTATTTTTGTATTCAAGGGACGATCTGCAAATCTAGAAATGATCACCCTCTCCTATATGGCACAAAGTAGCACTATTTTTTTTTTGTGGCACTATTTGGTAATATCGCAGCTTAATCCTGCAACTAAAAACCGAAATTTACCACTAACTGAGATTAGCAGCATGGTGAAGCCCTTTGGACAAAGTCTCAAAAATTTGCAGCAAAACCCCATAATCCATTCTTAAAGACAACACTTTCACATAGTGTTTCTGACTGACCCCATTTCATTTCAGAAGTGGTCCATATTCTCCGACACCATTGTTTGAAAACTAGTGTTCTTTTCAAAATAAATCACAAAAAAATAGTCATTTTGCTTTAGAATCCAACTCGAGTCTCCGTTTCACGGAGCGGTAATTGTTCAAATTTCAGTCACGACTGCTTTTATCTCCCGCAATTCTTTTGACAAGAGACCGGTAATTCGATAAAAATTACTCGTGAATCCCTCCACCTCGTCCCGTCCCAACCCCATGGTCGCCTTTCAAAATGAAAAGGAAGCTCCGGCATTGTAACTAACAGAGTATACTGTGAGCATTGTCAGGGAAAAAAGTTAATGGAATTTTCTCTTCATTAATTTATTATTCAAAGGGAGGCATGAGCGCGCGGTATCGAAAGACAAAGCCACGCGATGTTGTTACAATAAAATTATGAAGCACGAGCGCTAGGAGATGGTCTTTTTTCCATGGGTAGATGACGTCGATTTTGTTAAGCGAGAAAACCTTGAGGCATTGTAATTGTGAACGAAAGGAAGTTGCTTTAAGCGGAAGGATCGTGAGAGTTTAATTGGGAATTTTTATTACTCTTGTTATTCAAAATACGTTGCGAGTGCTAAGTGACTAATAAAATAAGTGATTGTTTGAAATAATAATTAATTTGCGAGACCCAGTGTCTATATTAAGTTTAAAATTAAAGTGTATTATGAATTATCGGTGTTATGTCTACTTATGATAAGTTTGTGTTTCTTTTTAGGGTCCTTTGCAAGGTCTTGATTCCATTATCAAAAGTTGCAACCACATAACCAAGACAAACTTTCAACGTGGGCGTTTAAAACTCTATGTTAGGTATATTATTATTATATCCCTGCTTATTTTTCACTATCCCTGCTTTCACGATCATTAGAGCAGATAAACTCGTTTCTAAATCACTTTATAAAATCTAAATCTCTATACCTATTTTTTGTTATTGAATGTTATGAGCTTTGTTTAAAAGGCAAATTTTAGTTTAAAATATCGCAATATGACAATCTCTCCCTCTTACAAATTTTGTGGTTCTAAAATGCTATATTTTATTAAGTCTAGCCAAATATTCAGCCTCCCGTTAAATAACTATCTCCGTTGTCGCAACTCCAATAAAATATTTTAATTTTAACTTTCCCCGCAGTTATCAGTGTCACTGATTTCTGGGGAAAAGCACTTAAATGCTTTGAAAATCGGTGCAATGGCGACGAGATGGTGAGAAAGAAAACTATTGGCAAAATGTTCAATAGTAATCAGCCCTTTATCACATCACTTGAACGTGGTAAAACCACAATTGAGATGATGATATTCACATAGGAAAGTTTGAAATTCAACCCAAAGAACTTTGAAATAAGCGATAACTGTGTGGAAAATCTGTGCACAAACTACCAAAGATACTTATGTAGCCTAACAGGTAAACCTATCCACAGGAAATTACGGCAATCCTTAACATAAGCAAATTAAACAAACCCTTAACGAACGATCTTCCGGCCTAGGTATATGTACACGATCTTAAAATCTCACCCTCAACAGCGCACTCCACCAAGCGGTTAACAACGGCAAAAGCAATTTTAATTAATTTACGCTCTCATAATTTCGAAAACAAACCGTCCCCCGCGCCCGAGCACGAGAGCGACAGAGACGACAGTTCGGCGTTCTCTCTCTGATGCACGGCATTAGACGCCACACAATTTACTGAATATTATTACAAAATAACACATTGCTGTAATTCATCGTGCATACCGAACATATTCGCCTCTGGATAGAGGCAAGAGTTGCTAGAGAGACGCTACATGAAAGCGTTTGCTTCTGTCGCGCTCACAGCCTCTGTATTGTTGCCCACTCCTGGGAGGATGAAGGTACCTTAGATACAGCTGAAAAAATAAGGTCACCATTTCTGATTGCAAGTGCTTGGGTTTTGGCGGCAATTTCATTGCACTCTTTCTCTCTCTCTCTTTTTATCTCTCTCTCTCTCTCTCTTTGATTGCGTGTTTTGAAATAGTATTTCATACTAGTTTTATTTGATTGTAGATTGATGGTATGAAAAATGGCGAAAGTATGTAGATTTAGGAAAATTTATTAATATAACTTTGTGTTAACTCAAACAAAAGTAAATTGAAAATACCATTAAACAGTAAAAAGTGCAAAATAGGTTTTTTTAATATCATTGCAACCTACCAAGAACTTTATTGCCTTTTTCCCAAGTACACTTTCAAAGTTAAGCAAAGAACAGCCTTTCATATCTGTAAAACGCGGTGTTTATTAGTAGCTAGAAGTTACTTCAGATCCTATAGGAAACTGTTGTACCAAGAGTCAGCATCTGCTACAGCTACCGAAGCCTTATGAGCCACAAAAACCCTTAGAAGAAAACCGCGCTAAACGCTTTTCCAGCCCGACGGTGGCGCTGTCATCGTCATGATCTTGATCTAAATTAACACACCGGCCAACTCACACAAAACACCAAGGTACGTTTTAGTGGAGTTAACCAATAAGCCGTGACCTCCGGCCTTACGGCCTGCCTAATGATCAGCTCCGTGCCCGGGGGGGAGGGGGGCTCACGCGACACCCGGTGCATAATAACGGCCGTCTGAAGAACCCCCCCCCCTCACAACCGCACGGCCAGCCGGATCACCGATGTAACGACCCGGCCCAGGATATTCACTTGTCGCAAGCCAAAGCAACTGACTTCAATGTTTGTGATCACGGCTTGGCGCAAATTGTTGAGATCAGGTTGGGTTGTTTCTTAGACTTAGTTAGGGCGCTTAGACTGTCGCTTTATTCGCTCCGTACAATGAACTGGCCACTCGAAATTTTCGAAAGAGATTTTTTAAGTTTCTTGCATAGCGTAGGTAAAGGATGGACGGGATGGGGAGTGGAAGGAGCAACAGAGCAAACTTAGAGAGGCTACTGTGTTGTATTTAGTCTCTGTGCCGAATTTTCGATAGGAAAATTTCGATAGATATTAAAATTATTTGTTTAAAACGCGTTTTGGCCAAATATACAAATTTATCGATAAAAACCCCTCAACCCTCTCGTAACCCATTCCCACACTGGTTTAAGCCCAGCTCTTCTTGTCTGTCCTCCTTCCCTGGAAAAATATCCAACACACACACGCTTGACAATCTGCAACGCTTCTGCAACTTAACTTTCAGCTCTGCACTGGACGCGGATCGAGGGACGGTCTAGGTGTTTCACGGCCAAGCCAAGGGCTTTGTTTTGCGGCAAGTGGAGGAGTAGGCCTTAGAGGAGTAAATCCGTAAGCTTGGTGCGGCACGGAGGGTCATTCGGGAATCCGGTGTCTGGCGGAGGTCGATTTGCATGCTCCAGCCCGTAATGGGTAGTAAACTTGAGCCGCAACCCAAGAATTAGTAGAGGGATCTTGAACACAAACATAGGTAGACATAGGAGATGGAAACTTTGCAAGTGAATACTAACTATGTTTGCGAAATCTACCCGCGCGTTCGCACATATAATACGCAGTAACTGAAAGATGACATTGGTTCTCTGTGTTCCACCTATGTTATTGAACAACAATTGTTAATTAATAGGTAGAAAAACAATGAAATTGATAGAATAAATATGTGATTGGTTCCATTATCAAGAGATGCTTTTTTATTTTTATGTACAGTTAGTTGGATATTTATTCATTGCCATAGTATCAATTAGTTAAGCGGTGGCAATTATTTACAATCAATTATTTATATTCAACCAATCTTCAAAATGTATTTTATCGCCTACTTTTAGTGTAAGCATAAAAGGAGAAAAATTGTACCCCCTTTATTTTATATTTTAAACATTTTCACTTCTGAATGCGTGTGAGTTATAAAGTAGGAAAACGCATTGCGTAGAAAGCTATGCCAGTTACTGAAACATAAATTCAATAAGGCTTTAAAAAGTAAATGAGCCAAAAATCTACATTTTCTAAGACCCAATTCAAAAGGCGATCGCTTCAACCACGATCTCCTCTATTCATAGCAAGTCCTCTTCCCCAGTTTCCATGGAATAAGGGATCGATATCCGTTTTAAATAATGTTTCTCGTTCGATCCCCGGCGGCATTCATTACAAGCGCGCGACGACTCGTCTACAAGAATGTCACGACGCCGACGTTCAGAGGCAAAGCAGCGGGACAAAGGAGCATCGGGCATTTTCATAACTTGTCTAACTCTAATTCCTCCGTGCTTTCGCGAAGAAAGTTATAATAATATTTATAAGAAACTATGGTTAACAGAAGCGATACATCTTATTTTGCATTCTATTACAGAAAATAATTTCCAAATGCTACTTGGATCTTAACCAAATATTAAAATTTATTTTATGTAACTTTGTTAACGCTGTGTCTTAATAATAATAAAAAACCATAGGCAGAAAGTATGAACTATATTTCCAAGCAGTTGGCAAAACCAAGAAAGGATTTAAATATATTTGCAGTAAGGAAAATTTGCTGTGCATGGTTAAGTTACAGCAAATATATTGATATTCCGCAGAAATGCTATAATTTCGAAGAACAACCTGTTAACTTGGGAGTTAAATTGGAGGATGCAATTTAAAAATTGCAATCAAACATTTGTTTTGCTATGGCAAGAAAAAAAAATAGATTCAAAGTTCTGATTTTTGTAGAATAAAAATTTCCCAAGCCGTGACCGAAACATAAAATAGAAATCATTGCAGTGTATTACTGGCAATCGACTGGCCGTGGAATTCAATTACGACGGCGGCGTCGCGGCGCTGTCTCGGCGTCGGCGTCGTCGTGACGGAGCGTCGCGCGTCGCCGTCCCTGAAAACAATGGCATCAGACAGATAATTGAAAATAAAGAAAATGCGTAGCGACGCGTGACGTCATGGAAACGTAATGTGCAGTGGAGAGAGTTTGCAGTGGACGAGGTTTTTCGACGCTTATTTGATACAGTGTGATTTACAAATAAATACATTCAATTTTCGTGTTTCTTTTGCTTCAAATGAAATGTTTGCATTATGTTCTTGAGCTTATTAAGTAATTTACATTTGGTCTAGAAGTCTGCAGTGTTTTGAATTATTAGTAGAAACCTTATCGACTGTAGATGATAGCTTCCAAAAAAAACAAATACGTTTCTTTCAAATCTGATTGCTTGCGTTTCCTGTCATAGGAGCTATATTTCTTACACGTTCGAGGTTTACATACAGAATTATAGGTATTCTGTCCTTCGTTCCTATTGCCTATTCAAATCTTCGTGGAACACAGCTACATAAGAAAAATACACGGCCATCTAACTGATTTCTATCGTAGGATATTTTCCAGAGCGAAAAATCCCTCGGATAGCATAACTAAAATTATCCACGATATGATACGAGAAGAGAATATTACTTCCATCTGAAGTTAAATAAACTCAGCACCCATTCTCAAATAGATGTCTACACAGATTTTTGGGCTATACGAACGAGCGTACTCTCTAAGAGTTTTGTGTCAAACTCGATTAATCCAAAAACATGTGCTTCGCAAATTTTAGAATTCATCTTCATAACATAATAACAATGTCCACAACGGCGTTTACAGACGACTCGGTGAGGGTTCAAGGCTTTAAAAATATTGGAAGCGGATCACGCCTATTGAGCATGACAAACCATGGAGAGTTTTGCACAGCAGAGACGTCAAAATCCCTTATCCAGGAGCGAAACAGCGCCTGTTTCGTCTCTCCCCGGGCCATGGCGTAGCGGTAAGAGTCGCGTGCAGTGGTTGGCCCACTGCTCGCCCAAGCCACGTGGCGGGGAAAGGGGGCACGACCGGCCAGATATTTTATTCATAAGTGCGTGATCCAGGTGGGCTTGACTGAACCATCACTGGCCGAATCACCGATCTCGTGCAGGAGACCTCGTTCTAGTACCGGCTCGTTCTAGACCTCGTTCTAGATGGTGAATTGCAGATAGCGCTGATACTGATATCGTTGTGTATTTTTAAGTTGTAGTTGGCTGACTCTTAATCTTGAAGCTAATGCTAACAAAGCACTACATTTATATTTTTATCACTCGTAGAAATCTAGCGTTTTGGAAGAATATTTTTACAATTATTTTTCCAAAATTTTGCGGAGGTTGCTATTTGTTTCCATCAAACGTGTCTGCAGTTCGAGGGATGCTGTTTTTTATTCCGATTAAATCACTAAATTTCTGAAAACGTTCTAAATTTTGAAAAGTGGACTGGTTTTAGTGAGAAGTTTGTTATTTAAGATTGCTTTAGGTGGCCTTTTTTAAATCTGCACAGAAACAACTCAAAGCCCCAACTTTTTGACAAAGCGTGAGTGAGTATCCGTGGTGTACCCATGTCACTGGCCGAGACAGTTTGAATATTACTCGGTTCTCCAGGTGGAGGTGCCATGTCTGCATTGCTCTGAGGGTTGCATTCAGGGGCCAATGCAGTTATTTTACTGTGTGCGTCTGTTTTTAATTATTATCGCAATAATTCATAATATTATTTTTTAAATTATAATACACTTCCAATCAATTTTAAATAAACATTCCGCTATTTGTTTAAAAACATTGAATAAAATTGAATATTTTTATTGCATATTGTAGTTTCCCATAATTATTTTGATGAGAATTACAAATCAATGAGAACCAAGCGGTTCTGAAAAACTGTGCTTTCGATATTTATCTTTTTTCAGCGCGAGATGCGATGTGATAACTAACGGTGTCAGTTTAATTCAGTAAAGACTTTGAGGATTGCGAACGTTTTTAAGGTGTAATATAATTGAATAATAAATAGTTTTATCACATTGAAGTAAAAAATCTTGCTAAGACTAAGTAGTTTGAAAGCATTTATTTTTTTCTTTATTTGAACTGAACTCAGTGCAATGATAATTCAAGATAAATATCTTGCGCACAACATATTTTAAATCTTCAAACATCAAGAAACTTGAGTAAAATCGTCTGTTCAAAGCATTTACCATTGCCTCACAGTACAGCTCTGTATTAACAATGAGCCAGCGATCTTGGGTTCGGCGCGCCGCGGCCTCATAGCAGACACATCATGCACGGCGCCAGTCAGCTGTCGCCGCACGAACCCCTTGACGGCTTGATTAACCCGGCACGGCCTGCCCAATCGCGATTACCTGACAGCGTCAGTCATCTTGCTTATCAACCTCTCAACCAGTGCTCGGGAAAACAGAGCAGGGTGAGATTACTAAAGTTAAGCAGCGCTGAGTAGAGTCAGTCGGATGGAGCGACATTTGGGAGATGTTTTGGAGAAAATTTAGTTTAACATTTCTGTTCTTTTTAGATCCCCGAGTTTAGTAAAACTGTGCCCGTTAATTTGGAAAGTTGATAGCCATAGACTAAGAAGTCTAGGTCGTGTTTTGTCTCGGCCGCCCGGAAGGAGGGTTCACTTCCCTATCTCCTTGTGTTGAAAAAGCGTACACCTACTCTGGAATTATTTGGTCACAAACTGTTCGCAGCACCACCTGGTAG
>LVVV01432328.1:0-16805 GCA_001676325.1 Amphinemura sulcicollis
TCAATATTTTTGTGATCAATATTGTTATTTTTAAATAAAACTTTTTGCTCTACTTTAACAGCATTATGTGATTTTATTATTTAAATTATTTACAATACCAAGGGATGTATGAAGTGCTTGAAAGTACTTCGAGTGGCAGATTTCGTTAGTGAATTACAATAATATTTTGAAATGCCGTTCACTCAACCGCCTCCCGATTTCATCCACCAATCGAGCATCTAGTCTCGCCATGGTTAGTGCCTAGCTTGGCTACCAGAGCGCGCTGCGAGCGCGGGATCGCAGGTAGATTCGGTTTGACTGGTGCTGTCTGCGAAGTGCACGTTTGCCAGTCGGCACAGTATGCTGTCTCGCGCGGTCTCGTGCGTACCGCAATGTGATTGATATGGTGAACCTGTGAAACACGCGTGCTCCTTATCTTGGAAAATGTTGTTATTCATCGGTTCCGTGCTGTTTGTTTCCACCAGTGAGTAAACGATTAGTTTTCCATGCGATTTTCATTGATGAAAGTCACGTTTTAGTCGTGGGCGTCCAGTTGTTTGAAAGGCAGACAATTGCCCGCCGGCGTTTAGGTTTGTTGTTCGCGGTCGAGACGATTATTTTGCTAATCTCGTTGATGTCAAATTCTTTTGAATATGATGTAAAATCTATCATTTAAACGCGAAGATCTATTCAAGATACTAATCAACAACATTTAAGAATAGGTCTGGTTTTATATTACTAAATGAAATGTCATAGGTAGGTACGTACCTGCCGATTCAAATAATGCGACGTTCGTAAATACTTTGACGGTTATCCAAGAACTTCAATTTGTTGTGTTATTCGAAAAATTACTTATAAGCTTGGCTTAAACAGTTTGCTATAGTTTGCTAGACGTTACATTTTGGATTGTTTTTTGTAATGGAAAAACCCCGACCTGTCCGGTTATACACGGTCATTTACTTTTCATATCCGAACTTGCCGAAAACTTTCCGAAAACGATTAGAATCGGCGTAAAATCCTCGGTGCAGGCACCTAAACTGTTCGAAAACCTAATTTTTATCTGAATCATGATGCATACTTCATAACAATGATTGCAATTGCATCCGAAGAAAATTAACATTCATGATCAAGATTAAAAGTGCCTACTTAAGCATTGTAATTTAATTACTGGATAGGTACCCATACCTAAGCATGATTATTCGAAGAAAGACACTTGATATGGTTGTAAAAACAACTCCCGACAAATTATAAATACAAACTTTGATCAATACAAAGACAACATTAAATTAACTTTAGCACGGTGGCATTCTCTGACAAGCCGGCCTGCGCTCTTGTAGCCGACTTTTTTTTTGTGCCAGTAGCTAATCTACGACTGTCAAATGAAATTAATTCTTGTATCAATAATTAATTGGAACCCGTTTCCTCGGGCTTGTTTTTGGGCATGATAGTAATCTTGCGTTGCTTTTCATTTCATCGAACGACAGGACAAGACAGGACTCGCTAGACTGGACAGGTGGACTTGCGGATGTAAGCCTCAAGTCACAAATCGCTGGTCCCACGTCCGCCTCCACCCTAGTAGATTACAATACCTATATCTGATCAGACTGCTAAATCATTTAACTCATGCACCAAAAATTTAGATTGAGTTATTAGTGATACACTCGCTGTATTTTGAGTGTTTGCCAGTGCACATCCCCTGAATACGTTTATTACTGGAATCTAGTGATGTATATTATTCATAATGTAGGTATTGCCTTCGCGTTGTTGCTAAATGCTAATTATGTCGAGGAGGATAGGTAACATATCAATATGTACACTTCGTACATTGATTTTGAACGTTTTCGACCCATGTGGTTCATATCGTACCTTACTGCGCTGAATTATTCCAAACTTCATACGAGCTGATACGAGTACCTTTTTGTGACTATTTAGGCTCCCAAAAATACATGTTTCAAATGCACTCCGCATTCGACTCAACGTGTGAACACATGTGTTAATCGTGTTGTTCATTTTGAAGAGCACGCACTTGCATTTAGATTTCACAACCAAAAAGAAAAAAAAAGCAACACAAATAGAACTTAGCTTGTCGGACACAAACGAATAGTTAGCATTTTATGATGCCCCCTCTCAACCATGAATAGCGAATTACCAAGTTTATGGTTGCAGGCCGCTTTGGACCGCATTTCGCTCTGAGCTATTTCAAACAGCTATAAATTTTGTCCATCACTATTCACTCACCATAACTCACCATGACTCATGTCATAGATCTCATTTCTGACAGTTCCCAAACTTTCATGACATCGTTCGTGATGACAGCAGATAGAACACTGACCAGTGTCCACTCTACTGTGACTACCCGATCTCCAAAGTCGTTTTTCCATTACAACAAATGATGGCTCGAAACTGACTTGGCCACCAAAGTCGTACAGCTAAACAAAACGGTAAAATGTTCAATCTCAGAATTTCATCTTCTCCCCCATCTAATCAAATCATGAGTCTGCGATTCACGATGAATAATACAGCGAGCGTGTGCGTGTATATTGTGCACGCTATTAGACATAGTGAATCCCATTGACAAGCTTCATAGAGCACGGAATCGATAGTTTCAAAAACAAAGGGGAATACATTGTTGTTCGGTGCCTACCAGCGAGTGTGGGGTGTCGAGGAGCTCACTAGGGACCAAGGAACGGTGGTCAAAATTTATGACGGCCAGATATGAGTTTGGATAGCTCCCCTATTGGCTTTCGTTCAGCATTAGAAATAGCCAGATTTGAACTGAACATAAAGGTATGCCTGGGGCTTTGTAACGTATACCACATAATTACCATGTTAGAACCTGAAGGCAAAATGGTTGAAATCTGAAATGAACAAAACTTGTCGCGATCTATGATGTATGAATGTTTGAGAAAATGTTAATTGAAAAACACGGGTCGTGGACAGAAGCGAGACTGTGAAGTTGCCTCCCTCCCTCTCTATAGCTCGCTCACATGAGAATGTTTGTCTGGGTGTCTACCGTCTGCCTTGCTTTATGGTACCCTGGCAGCCTGAAGGCGCAGTCTTTGAGCCGTGGTTTCGGCAAGGATGAGTTTGTATGCCAGCATATCGGCATGCTAGGATTACGATATCTTGTGACTGGATTAACGTATTGTACGTCTAAGCCTTACAGTAAAATATACAGGGCGGTTGATACCGAGATAGCAAGGTAAATTCCCTTGCGCGCTTCGCTGCGCTCAAGTCATGTTTGGTTTACGAACATCTTGTCTAGCGACTAAGTAATCATCATTTTCTTAACTACTTATACATGCTTGAGTTTTTAGAAGTCACTTTTTTTGTTGTATGGAAGCTAACCTATGTGGTAGGTAGAAATTTATGTCGTTCTTCGCTCCATTAGGACATAATTTTCACGAACGGTGTACGAAAATTCATGCACTATTTACCATTACTGCATATGAATGGTAGTAAAAAGTAATGTTTAATTTCATTTTATTCACGTTATACGCGGGTTGGAGGTAACGCGTGGTGCAAATAATTAGTATGGCTAGACAATAACAAGGTTGGTACGTGTTCGTGGGTGTCGCCAGGGGTGTACAATGCGCGGCGAGGGCGGAACCACGTGTTATCTCAATCCCCAAAGCGCTATACGCACGACACAATTTTTCTTTCAACAAATCAATCACACCGCTCTCACACCCACGCTATATGTACCACCAGCTCGTCGGCGACGCTAACACGTTGCGTGCGTTCTACCCGCGTTCGCGTACGCACTTGGACAGCACCTGATGTTTACAACCAGCCTCGCACTATTTGTCATTTTGTACCCACCCTGGTCGAGTTTTTGTAATTTTATTCAGAGGCCACACACAGAACGCAAGCGAAACACGATAGGTAACAAAGATTAGTAAGTTAAATACCCGCTTCGTATTCAAGTCACGTCATATTTTGCCCTCCTTTCGCCCTTTAATGAACATATTTTCGAAATGACTTTGTAATCCACAAATTCTATTAGCGCTAGATATTATTTTCCCTTGTTTCCTACCCCTCGACTTGCTATTCGCATGGTGTTGTTGGCAATCATGTGAAATTATAGTGGTTGGCTATTGATATTGTTTGACATTCAAGGTAGTTGATTAGTGGTTGCATCTTTAATAACATAAGATTACGTCCGCAAGCTACCACTGCGCCGAAAGGCTGTTCATCTCTTCGTCTTGCTTGCGAAGGCATTGACGAACCAAGTAACAGAAACTCGGAATTCTCGGCACGATTCAGAAATTAACCTCCTTCGTTTGGTACCCAGAGGACAGTTCAAAAGTTGGTTGGTGAGGAAATTAGCTACCAAGTTAGGAGATTTCGTCGCACGTCGTGGGGCTGGAAGTTGTTACGGGCATCGGTCATTTGGAGGGAGCTCAGCACATAAAGAGTCGTGGTCGATGTTACCCAGCTTCCGCCAAGCTACACATTGCAGTCCATCCTTTCCGTCGAATGGACGCATTACGCTACAAAAGTTTTGAATACGCCATAGGATTTAAAATAGGATAGAAGACATCAGAAAGCCGAGATTATACGTCCGTCCAACTCCATAGCTAACCTTAATACCGCCATGCGATAACGATCAACCAAAGCAACCCTCCAAAACTTGAACGTATCGAACACGATCCCCGCGCTGCAAACTCTCAACCCCCCTCCTATTTTCTCAGATTTGTGCTTCGCTCAAGACATCTACTTCTCTCGCAACCCCACCAACGCCGACGTGGTCGCCGGCGAGAGTGTCACTCTAGAATGCGAGGTTTCCAACCCGGCAGGCATCGTGTACTCTTGGCAGCTGAAGACTGCCACCCTGACGAACACGACGAGGAGGTATCAGCAAGGTTCTCATCTGCATATCACTCGCGCTGACCGAGTCCGAGATGCTGGGGACTTCCTGTGTATCGCCACGAATGTCGGCACGGGCCACTCGATCACGAGTATGACTGCTACGCTAGACATCTTGTGTGAGTACCAGCCACATTCTTTGCTTGTTTGGCTCTGTTTTTATCTTGTGGGCGGAACGTAAGTGCCGCCGCGATACAACTCGTGGTTTGAGTAAATGCCTGATAGATTATGTATACATAATAAATACTAAGATTGCGATAACTTAATCATTTAAGAATGGTTTCATTTGTCGGGTATACCGCATGGGATTTAAAACAATTACATGATCTAATTCAACTCGGATTCGAGTAAATTTGTGCTTGTTGGAATTATCGATCAATGACGCGATCTGCAAATCTCTCTCGTGTGATTACCTCGGACTGCGCCATTATTACACGCGCTTTGTCACCTGCGTGCGAATTT
Organism: Amphinemura sulcicollis; assembly: GCA_001676325.1. Lineage (NCBI taxonomy): Eukaryota > Metazoa > Arthropoda > Insecta > Plecoptera > Nemouridae > Amphinemura > Amphinemura sulcicollis. The sequence goes on from LVVV01432328.1 coordinate 5,311, forward strand.
CGTGGTCGAAATCTCGTTGAAATGATTGTATTTTTAACGTCCCTGAGTTTTAATTTTCGCTCTTTTTCTGTCGTTCGTGGTCGTTTTCCTCCCCGTGCACGATCCACCGATAAAACGGCCGTACATTATGCGAAAGGCGAACGGTCGAAGTGAATTTTTATTTTATGGCCAAGCAACCCCCGACGTTATACGCAACATAAAGCATACGCTAATATAAAATAGATTATTTTTTATAGGCAACTGCATTGGCTGATTTGAATTCCGTTTTATCATTGTCCGCGCGTATAATAATTTCAACACGCTATCTGTAGCCGCGTTTTTTCCCCTCGCCTTCGCTTTCGGATCGCTGTGCTTTCGTGACCGTTCTAGCAATTAATTGCAGCCCGGCTTGTTGTAATAAAAAGGTACAAAATCATCGCCTAGAAGCTTTAACCTCTTTTATTAGCTCAAATAAAGATTCCATTACTTTGATTTTCTTTGGAGCCAATCTTGAATCTGACCTGAGAGCATGACTCGGTGTAAATTTCCATAGAATGTCTCGACGCCAGCAGTGGCATTGTCGGTCCTTTCAGCGCGGTATCTGCTGACTAATAGCATCATCTCGAACAGTGAATAGCACTAATAGCCCTCGTGTTGGAGCATAGGTCTTAGGTGCATGGCCATGGTGTATAGACGTCGAGCGAGGGATGGCCGCCCCTCTCCCTCTGCGCTCGGACCCCCCACAGACGACATGCTTTCTATCAATTGTTTCGTTAGCCTCACAACGCCACCACATCCGGTGGGATGACGCCGTCGACTGTCGAGAAAGTGATACGAAATATCGACAGAATTCGCGGATGGGCGTTACAATGGTCCATCAGGGCTCGGGGCTTAGCCCGACGGATGTGGGTATAAATCCTGCTTCAAGCGGCGATAAGAAGGGATGATATTGTGTTTGATAAAACATGCGTACATTCTTCGGGAGCCACCGCCGGCGCCTTGCGATTCGAGGTTGGAGCATACGCCCTTCCTCTCCCCTCCCTACCGACAACGTGGCTTGTGGTAGTTGTAAAAAGTCAAAATGTGCTTGTGTGCGGTTGTGACTTATTTTGTCTTAGAGCGGCGGTCGGGAATTGTGTTGATGGGATTGAATTTCGTTTTCGCCGGTTTTACGAGGTTTCGTCGGTGGTGGTGGTGACGGCGTAGGCGCGCGGGGGTGAGCCGCGAAATCTTTGTACTAAATTCGGCCTGACAAGATCCAGTTAGGGAAAGCTCACTCCACAAGCCCCTCGGTGCCGGTTCTCGGGAAATTGGCGCTCATGAGAAAATCCCGGTCGAGATGACGATTTCGGTTATTTTTCCTCTCGTGCGATATGCGGAATTGCGTGCCACGCTTTGAGATGGAATTGTTCCACATTTACGCAATTTATTGGGCCCCAAGATCTCCCCAAGAGATATGCACCGCTGTCTTTACTTTTATTGTAGCTCTGGTCCTCCCGTTCAGTTTTCAAATTTCGGGAACATTATGAATGGAGTTCAACTCTCTTTTTAAAACGCCATGCTTTGTATATTTATGTTCCATGGCGGCCTATGAAAGGAGCAGCTGTTTTTGCTAATCTGATAGTCTGATAACAAAGGTGTTTAATTTCGTTAACCACAATCGATTTTTCATTGTTTGATTAATATTTAGAACAATTTTTCTATTAGCCTCCGGGCAAAGTAAGTCGATGCAAACGTGCTTGGGGTGCAAACGCCATTAGCAGGGCTACGGGGAAAAAGAGGGACAAAAAAGTGTTTGCTTTTCACGGCAGCGGCGTCGGGGTGTGCTCCATCCCCCGAGGCACTGTATTTTTGTACAGCATCGGCATGCGCGAGAAGCCGAACACGCGTTATGAATAACTAATTGCCCCCAAAGATGTTCAAATGAAAAGTCTCAATTATTAATCTAATTGAGTAACTTTCGAATGATTATCGCGCTGAAGAAGGCGACGGGACTTGGCAGTATAAAGCTATTATCTCTTGTTTGCGCATCGGTGTGATAGCAGCATCAATCGTAAATCATTAGACTTAGCGAGTGATAAAAACCTCAAGAGAGGTTCGCCGCCGAGTGAAGCGGATCAGTTATTTGGGCCCACTTGAGTTCTCTTCAATCAACACCGCAAGCCGCGAACTTTGACCTCGCAACTAGCACCGACCAATTACACACTGATAACGTCAGGGAAAAGCAATAAAATTATTGATTGATCGCCACGGTTTTATAATATAGTTGTTCGCACTCGATGAGCTCCTTACTGCAACGCGAGAGCTATAAATAAGCGCAATCGTTTAATTTCGTTCCCTGGAATTTTCGAAATATGGTGTTTGTTTATTCAAAAGCCTTTGAGCCCGAGAGATACGACGACTTGGTCATAAAAGTTCAGTCTCCTTTTGGAAATATCATCGGTTTGAAGTGACTCGCATGAGAGAGGAACGATGGTACACTGATATTTTGGAAAGAAACTTAATTTGAAAACAGTAAAAAATAAAAGACAGACATGGCACGCTCTTCATTCCGAAAAATGTCCAACACATTCGTTCGCTGAAACGTTATGTTAATAATTATTCATGGAAAATTTAACTGCCTTCCGCGCGCGTTTTCTTCCTTGGCTTTCCGCGCGGCGCGGCGCAAGCCTTTTTGACTCGACCCCCATAAGTTCCAGTTTGCCGTCTAGGGCCCAGTCACGCCCAACATACAAATCGTAAATCACACTTTTTCGACAAGACTTTTTCTTTTATTCTTAATTTATAAAAAAAAAACTTTGTTCATTTTGTGCACTAAATGGTCTCTCTTCATGTAAAGCTCTTGCTCTCACAAGTCACATTTGAGTTTGCCTTCAGGAGGTATCCTAAATCATCTCCAGCATGGCAGTAGGCTGATCTATTAGGAGCACCGAATAACTAGCCTCAGGGGTGTACGCTAATGGGGCCCAAAGTGGTAGGTAAGGCCTCGGCTATCAGCTAGCTACTTTTCTTATTACTGTGTTTGTTTTTTTAGAAGGGAGTGGGAGGGAAGGCATTTCATTATTAATAAAGGCTGCCCGAGGGACGTGGCCATTCGCACGAGGCCCATACATTGCAGGGATAAACTTTTTCACAATTTTCTTTGACCACAGAACTGGGTGTACAACTATAATCATGTGAAATTTGCAGTGAAGCAGTCGCCTTTCCCAATTCAATTCGACCTTACGACAGTGTTAAATTCTTGATGACCCCATGAGAAGAGATACCGCCACCGGTAAATCTACCTTGCTTATAAATAATCTTATCACACCTTAGCCAGGTGTAGATCGGCTATCGCTATTTATAGCACCAGTTTCATCTGTATTTAGATGCATTTTCAAATATTTATAGAGCGATATAGTAAAACAATTATCTCCTGGCGTGGAAAGGGGATCAAATGATAATGTTATACCATTACAGAAGTTGACATTATTGAAGATCTTTTACCTGATACGACCTACATAATCAAAGAAACACCGGAACGTTTGTTTTTCCATTTTTACAACTTTTAACAATGGTCACTTTATAGGCTCGAGTTCTAAACTCGTTTTAATCACGAGCTGCAATAGCACTAATCAATCACTCCGCAGCATAGATAAAGTTTCCCTTCAAGCCTCAATTTTTTCCCCCCACGAGAAATGGTTTTTTTCTCAATTCAAAAGCTTGCTACCAACTCTATAAATTTCCAATTGTAATTAATTCCGATCGTCAAATCAATTCATATCACGGATCGTCGCAAAGAACACGGCGAATATAATTCGCTAAAAAACCATCAGTAGCGAGCTCGTCGAGTATCTAGACGAGACGAGATGATGTCTGCCGGCCAGCTAACCAGCCAGCGGCTTCCAAGTTCGCTTCTCTGATTTCTGCTGGATCTTGGATAGAGGATGGGAGACTCTTGATGCATCCGATCTGACGCGAACTCGGGACGGAATGTTGCCGCTGAGAGTTGACCGCGTAGCAAAGCAACCCATGGCAGCAATACGGCCGAGACCACTAACAGCAGCTAGCTACCAGCGTGCGATCGCATCATCGCAGTCAGCATCAAGTGGAGTCATGTCAAGACTGCTGTTGCGAACCACTCGCCGCCGACACAAAGACGGTGGTGTGGTGACTCTATCATGCGATTTTCACGTTAACAAAACCGCCATGTGATTGAGAGTATTCGCGATAAAAGCAATAAATGCGGAAAACGACTGAAAACAATGTGGCGTCTCCAAACCACGAAGTAAATCTAACATCGTATCTCGATTACGATTTACAGATTAAACGTCGTCTTCTCGTTTTACTTGACGCCCACAAGTATTTCATTTTCAAAGAGTATATTTTAACAAGAATCAATTTGTTCATGCCTGCGTATCGTAGAGATATAGGCTCTATTGAAATGATTGACCGCTATGAATGGTAAGAAAAAAAAACTTTAACGAAGCTCGTGCAAGCAGAATGCATTCATGCAGAGTGATCCCACCGTTCCACTTTGTCTACGATCCGAGCACGATCAGAATATCGGCTTGCTTTATTGTCTCGAGCTTGCGAGAAGCGTCTTGGCCTGGGCCCATGGGCCTGGCCAATGTCTTCAGTGCAAACAAGAAAGAGTGGAGCGCCGAGCGATCGCGTTGACCTCACCTCTTAGGCTCTCTCACGAACTGGCCACGTCCTATGCATTCTAGCAAAGAGGGTGTTCTTGTATTCGCATTCACCCCTGCTAAGAAACTGTCCACCCATGTCTAACTTTTCTACGAACCACCCTTTTTGTAGCACTGACGTATTTTTGACACGGATCATTTCTGGCCATATTGCGAAGCATAGTAATAGTCTTGAGTTTGATTTCGTGGTTCGTGTGTATACTTGTGCTTTCAGACAGAGATTTGCTCTTGTTGTCGATATTGTTGCCTGTTGTGACTTGTGTTGCCTATTACTCCCCGCTGTCCTTTCCATCTTCATCTGCAGATGTCAATTAATTATCGCACACGTTTTTGTGAAGAGGATTATTAAAATGCTAGCCGCTCGCCATGCGAATGGGAATTGCTCTTAATTTTTATGTGCGTATTGATCAAGATATTTTTAGACGAAACGCGATCAATATTTTGACCCCTGGCTGGTAAAGAAAGGGTTATCCCAGGGTTCGTTACGAGATTCTACACAACAGGACTTGTACCGTTGCTTGTGTACGTATTACTATCTACGTGTGTGTTTCGCCAATTTCTATGTTAATTAATCCAGTTATTTTGAGTAATGTTATTAGTTAACATGAACAAGGTAGGTGCTCATCCTCTTCACGATCCAAGATAACGATCCCGTGGTTTTGCATTAGAATTAATGACTTTCGACGCCGAGAAAATGGGGGATACCATTGAATTTTAGTCTTGGTTTATTTGGCCAATGACCACCAACCAGTCTTATACCAAAGTCTGCCCCCGCTAAGATTTCAATATTTATACTGAATTACAACATTCCATCAATTTATACGGTATATAAATGAGGAGAGATGTTTTTATTTTTCAAAAACGATGCAGTTTTAATGACGTTCTTGAACTAAAATGACTTCCTACTTGAACGGTGAAGTCACCCCTGTACAGAATGGTTCAAGTGCGTGCGCCCCTCAATGCAGAGGGCCCTCGTCTCGTCTCCTTCCGCACAACAGACTGTCTACTATCAATCACGTTATCGTTGACAAATAATAAACCAATAAACCCCAACAAACCAGCACAACTTGCACGCATCGCGAGCTTAGCCCGCTCAGATTGGATGGGTATTCCTCTTCATAGCTGTTTCATCTAAAAACACGAATTTTTGTCCGCTTTGAGCTGAAAAGTGAATTTTGGTCTTGAAATACTGCGTTTTTTTTAACATGACTATGACCATTAGAAATAAACGAACAAACTGAGCCTTCTCGGATTCCTATCAAATCCGTTGCCTATTGAACATAGTGCCTTTTGATGTCCGCCAAGACCATAGTCTTTGTTTGTTTGGCTTCTTCAGCATTGTCGTACAATAATTAATTACCGGTGAGCCTGTACGCGGTTTCCATTACCATCAACACACGTCTACTCCAAATCGCCGCCAGCTGTAGGCTTCACTGTGCAATAGTTGGTTTAAACCACCCGATCACCGAGGTGGGGGGCAGTCAATCAACATTTATCGCGCTGGCTTTCATCAAATGCTAATCAACTATAATTACAAGCATTGAACAGAGTTGTTGAACGCAATATCCTACAGCTTGCTCGTCGGACGGCGCGGTACCTGTATAAATCAAGTTTTAGAACAAACGAACCATAGTCGTTGACTTATTCGATGGCGCTCACCTTGGCATTAAATCCGAGTAGCAAGATTCATGTCTTCAGCTCGCTGACTTGCTTTGGTATATGGGATTATGGCAAGCCCCTTTTTTATCCGCAGAGAAGAGAGATAGGTCCCGAATCGGGCAGAATACAGATGGAACAATTCGCCCATGATCAGCGAGATTCTTTTCTCGTGTTCTTACCTTTGTATGCGCGCGGTTGAACTGTTTGTTTATTACATTGAAAGTCTTCTTTTTTTCTATATTGTAGCCACAAAAAAAAAGTTTTCATTTTCTTGTTACTGGCTTTTCCGCACGTTGTGTCAAGACTTTATGATATTTTGCATTTTTCATATACCCCCGCGGGAAAGCGTGGTGGTTCGAAATGCGTCCAAATTTCGATCCATCTCGTGGTACGTGCTGCCCGTGATAAACCCGGCGACGACTCGCAGCAGTGTATTTAAAGTGCGCGGCTGAGAGTTATTCCCTGGCACCAGCACCGGCAGTGGCAGCGGTAGAGTGCGTGGTGAAGACATACATACTTCAAAGGAAAACGCACGACCCACGCACACCGCGCGACGCGTCTCCTAGCGAGTAGCTTGCCTGCCTCGACGGCTAAGGGATGAAACTGCCTCGTGCCAGAGAAGGGTTCCGCCGACGCCGACGCCGACGCCGAAGCCGACGTCGACGCACTTTCCCATGCTAACGGCGTACGCAATTGCGTGCACTGCGTTCTGTGAATAGTTAACGCGCTTGCCGCCAGCCCATCCATCCAAAAATTTTACCAAGACTTTTAGGTTTATGCGCTCCCCGAAATTCCACTCAAAAGTTGCTATGTATAGCGTATTGCAGCTGCCGCGGCAAAGCCGTGGTTATATCCCTTATGGTAAAAGTAATCTTCATTAATAAAATAGTGAAGCGAAAGGGTGTAGTTGTGTAAGATAAAGCAAGATATTCCGCTTTATTTTGTTGCCTCCGTAAATTTTGTTACGCGCTCGAAAGAAGGCGATATGGGAGCTGATTTGCATTTTGAAGTGGCTATAGAATGTAAGGGGTCTTATGTCAGTGCAATCATAGGGTCAAGCGTGCATGCAAGTAAATTAAACGGATTAAGGAAAAGACTCTTTTAAGATGGGCACCCATGGTTGACAGAAATATTCATGAAATATTTCCAGTGAGTTCATCCTTTAGATCTTTCATTAGTTAACCATTTATTCGCGTGTGCCATTAGTTAAGCTTTGCGTCAAGTGTCCCCAAGCAAAAGCATTCTTCGTTCCGGGGTTTGAGCCCAAAGTGCTGGCACCTTTCAGCGGAATCTTGTAACCTCACGGTGGACACGTTTTTGTGTGCTGTTCGAGTCCATGGTTTGAGACCACGACAGCGACCGGCGGGAAGTGAATTACTTCTTCGCGTGAAATTCGGTGGGCTGGCCAAGTGACCGACGACGAAGACGACGGAGCGAGGCTGAAGACGACGGCATCTCAAGATGTTGGCATTCACATGGGGCCCTGTACCTCCGACGCTCTGAGTTTGTAGACTTTTCTCAGTGTTTCGAACAGGTTTTATGATCCAATAAGAAACGTCCAACGTCGGCGCAGAATTTATTCCATGCTCGGTCAGACTGTGGTCCAGCGAGGTCCAGCGAGCTTCGATGCTGCGGACGATTTTATTTAACCTTGGCTTCTGTCACAGTTTAACGAAAAACTCGAACATTTTTTCCCCCTTAAACATGACTCTCAGTTTTTTTTGCTATTTGCTATTATTATCATTATCATTATTGGCCGAATGATGCGGTGTCTGGGTAATTCTCCACACAGTATGCCCTCTACGTCCAATGTTTGCTCTATCGCGTTTGAGAAGATCTCTTTTTGCTCGCTTTGTATTTCTACGAAAACTTGTTTTCTCACAGAGACCAAAAGGGGAACTAATTAAACTGAATAAATATTATGAAATAGGAGCCGAGAATTTAATATAATATTGAGAATATTCCCAAGTCACGAGCAGCCGACCGTGGCAGCGGCTATAGTTGATAAATGAATGCCGCTATTTGCTTAGCGATACTTTGATGAAGTCAGGGGTCAGCGAGGCCCCCGCCCGGCCCGGCCATGGGCCTCTCGAGATCTCAACACTCAAGACTCAACGAGACGTGCACCATTTACAACGCAAACTTTTCAGTTTGGCCAAATAATCTCGTTTCGGCACCGCCGCCTTTGCCTCCCCTTTTTTCCTTAGCTCACGACTCTCCAATCTATCAAAAAGTCGAGAGTTATGACGTTGTTGGGCTACAATCTGGCGTGGGCTGGGCTTCTGACCCATCTATTGTTTTCGGCCGAGACGGAGGAACTCGTGGCCGGGCAGCCAGGGTGCTTCGAAGTCGTCCGGCACGCTGGCTGGTTGAGGGGAGAAGATTTTCCAATTTCCTTGTGCTGACAGACGAGATAATTGCATGAGTTACTCTAACGTGGCTATGCGTTTTAGAATTCTCGGCCTTTCTCTCGACCTAAACGAATTCCTTCAGAAATTATTTCTCCCCTTTATTTTAATTAATTCTTTTGTAAAAAACAAAAACAAAAAAAAAACACAGAAAAAACGTTTGGTTTATGATAATAAAAAGGCCCACACAAGCGTTGAATCGGTATGCCAATATGGCGAAGGTACAGCCATAAATCAAGTCTGCATCGTATAAAAAAGGAAAGTAACCTCGCCCGTGATGAACCGAGCAATGTTTTCGGACAGCGCCTCCCGAACCGTGCAGTTCTGTGCGCCAGTCTGCAGAACAGCGATGGAATTTGTCCCCTAGATTCGCAAGTGGTTGCTAAAAAAAAGAGTGCGGTCTGCGTCGGAAGCTGCCGCCGCTCGTCCGCCTCATAAAGCCAGCCTCTTTACGTCTAATTTCCCCCCTCGCTTTTCCGCATTTCCCGGTGGAAACCGTCTGACCGTTCGCATTACACCGAGCACGTGCCATTGGCTTCGGAATGGGGAAGGAGCAGCGCCAGAGGTGCACAAGAGTTGCCCGTTGTTTAACTTGAAATAGTTGCCCCATGACCAGCATGGACCACCCTCGCCACGGTCAAATATTTATGTTTCCTGTTTATCATTTCGAGTGCAGAAAAAAATGCGCATCGGAACTCCCCACAGTACACTTGAAGTCCATATTGCGTTACGAGAAAAAGCGGCATCAAATTTAATCGAACATATAAACAGAATAAAAAAAGTTCAGAAAAATAAAATATTTCGATTCGTTTTTGCTTATCATATGCAGAAAAAATGTCCATTGCCATTTTCTAGGGGCAATTCGACGTGAAAAATCGATATCACTCAAATGCAATTCCATTTCGCTGAATCGACAGCCACGCGAAAGATCGCCATATTTTTTTCTCATTCAACACCTTGTGGGACCCGTCGTCGCCGTCGCCATTGTGCGCTGAAATACGTCATCTAATTTTGAAAGGGTGAATTGAATAACACCAAGACGACGACCAGTCTCACGGAGTCATTCTTTGGTGGACAAGTAGAGGCATGTCGTTGTCGTCGTTGTCGTCGCCCATTGTGTTGGCATTGATCGCGATGAAGACCTGCTCGCAAAGACACGACGAGATGTCGAAATTCGAAAGCATTCCTTCCTTCCTTCCTTCCTTCCTTCCATCGCGTAGAAGAAAGTAAGACGAGAGTGTAATGTAATAAGCCACACAAACAGTACGTGAGCCAGAGAAACAAACAGTCCTCATCGGTGTTGATCTTGAGTCGTCTTGCCTTGGATGTCAGCTCTTGTTGTTAGCGGGCCCGACGCGCTGCTCGGTGCACCTTGTCATAATTAACAAGGGGTGGGGGAGGGGATGGGGAGGGCCGGGTATTATGTGCTAATTGGTAAATAAGCTTTGTGATGGAATTAGTGACATGACGAAGAGACGGGGTTGCACAGACATGTATCGAGTGGCCGAGAAATAAAAATTGTTTCATTACGTCGACTGTAATTTTTTATTCTCAAAGTTCTTCGGGGTGAATGCTCGCAATAAACGAACAATGAAAATGCTTTCCACTAGATTTTCTTGTGCACATGAAGTACACGACCTTCTTTAATTGTTTGGTTAACATGGCAAGCGGGTTGAGGAAGAGAGGAACGAGCGGTGTTTTTTCTTCATTAGTTAAAATTTCGTAGTCTTTCTCTGCTTTCTTTGCGAACTCGAGCGCGAGCGAAGGAAAGAGGTTGATGCACACATTTCATTTACTTTTATACGCGTCCTGATTGCTGCATGCTCTTGGTTAGTCCGTGTCTTTTCGTTCTCTGCCCATGAAACCGAAGTACATTCTTGCTCATCTGCATGAAGAGTAAAAATACGATCCAGACAATGGGACGGAGTGAGTGGAGTGAGAGAGGAAATCAAACTTCTAGCCTCTAGCCTTATTCTAGCAAAACACTGCAGGCTTGTTCTGCTGTGATGAACACGGAATGACTTCCTCTTCAAAGCACGGACGTCTTTATATGCTCGGCCCAAAGTCCTCCTCTATCGCGCACATCCGGCGAAATCGCTCCTGGGTGCTGTCTATCGCCCGCGCGACCTGGCGCAAGAAAAATAGATTAAATTATTTCCTACCAAGTCATTACGCGTCATTACCGTTTACGTCCTTCGTGAATAAATGTTCATCTTCTTGCGCTAATGACTGTCATTCACGTGCCATACAGCCCCAGGCTGTTTTACAACTAGCAATTTACTATTATTATTTACGACTCTTTTTTTATGGAAGACTTTACGTCGGATCAACCCTTTTTAGGAGGATATTATACCGGATCACGGCTTTGATTTGAGGGAATGGAAACAGTTAAACGTTACTACGGCACGTGGTGGATCACATCGCAGTGGTTGTCATGGAGATATCCGCGGCCGTATCTGCCGTATAGGTACGGCTGGCTGCTTCCGATCCGCACCTTGAACCACATATGAAACTGCCGAGAGTTTATTGGATTTAATATAGCGTTCGAAATCCTGGCGCTGTCTCCGTAATAATATAATTCCACACACTGCACGGGGATCTATGGCATTGTCTTTTTATCCGGAACGTACAATTGTCAAGTTATATCTCGTGGATGGTGGAGTCTAAATTTTGTTGTTCGAAAGATCTAACTATTCCCAGTCGGGTCACGTTTCCAATTTCCAGCCCATGCCTGTCCGATACACGACAGAACGGCGGGCGGGGG